>DWLR01000034.1:0-50873 GCA_018246295.1 Papilio alexanor hazarajatica | reverse complement strand
ATATATATATATATATATATATATATAGCACTCTAGAATAATGGTTCTGTTCGGAACAAAGGACTTTTAAAAGCGAAACGCATTAAAATTAAAAAAAAAACAGCTTCGCGAATATGATTTTAAATGTATAAAATGTAGTCAGTTAATTACTTTGATTCTTGGCAAGAAACCGAAAAGCGATAAACTGTTAAAAATTATACAAAAAATTGTTCAATTAAAAATTAAAATCTTATATTTTTAATCTTATATTTTATTAATAAATATAAATCTTTCGTTAAAGTTTTCGAACAAACGGAGACGAAATTATTTTTCTTAAGTAATTTACAGTGGGTACACAATAAGCATTTGAAGCATGCGCTTAATTTAGTAACGAGTGTTTTAATAACCAGTCCCATACATTCCGTACATTCGCGTCTGATGCACATTTGAGTAGAAGCGCGCGTTAGCTTGTGCACAAAGGTATACGGTTGTATGGAATTTTGGCTCCCTTTGGGTTTGGGTTCAATATGTTTAGTCCATACCCACTGTAGAAGTCACTAACAGCATGTTTCTGTCATCAATGACACGCTCCCAAATCAAAAGAAACTGAGAAAACTGAAAATCTAGTTTAAGGTTTTTGTACTTCACTAGAACAAAATAGCAGGCATCAGTAGTACGAAAGTACCTATGTAAAAACGATCACACGTAACACGAGCGCATTATAAAGAAATGAAATTATTATTATTATTATAATTAATGGCAACGACAAAAATATTGTGTCTTTGTAACGATAGCTAACAGACTGATATACGAACTCTCGAGTTCTTTAAGTCATGGCTAACCAGTATGTTCAAAGATATTTTTTATACAAACTACAATGGAGTAGCGATATTATAAGAATTGCCTGAATGCTTAGTTCGACCGAGACATTAGAAACATTCTTAATTATTACTTAAACGAGTAGATTACGCTTCTTTGTATTATGTGTCTTATTTGTAATCCTGCCGTAGGAGTTACAGAGGTCGATGAGTCAGGAAGAATCCAATAAAAAAGAAATAAAGCACTGACTTTTTGAAGCACTCAATCCGAAATGTTAATCAACTAACTGTGTCCACAATCTTACCCATTTCATCAAAGAATTAAAATATTCACTTCAGAGATTAAAGACTTCAGAATAACGCTTTCCCACGTTATTACATCCTTCTAGCTTATTCTTCTTCTTTTCCTCGGCTCCTAAGATTCATAGCGAAATGTAAAAGATCTAATCATTAAGCTGTCAAGGGAACAAAGAATTTTTCAAATCCGATCGGTCAAATGCAGTGTAATTTTTGATAGTCAACCCTTAAAGCAAACAGTGACACATCAGATACAAGAATTACATTGTCAAAATTAATTGAAAGATAAGTTATTTTAGTTGTTATTAAAATTCAGTAGGGCATTGTCGGGCACCAATAAATATTTGACTAATTACGTCGAATCGACGCTTTGATTTTACCTATACGTTGTAATTAACATATGCAATCCTTACAAGACTTACCGAAAAAGAAACTAAACAATATGCTCACATATCGTTTATTTACTTGAGGGCATCTTACCAGAGTTTAAAAAGTTAAGTGCAAATTTGTGTCGTGATTGCTTGTGCTGTCTGTAATAATATTTGCGCTGCTGATTCTATAATACTTGTATAATGCAAATATAGATACACAAAAATAGATGAAAGGAAGATGAAAAGGATATGTTAAGTATACATTTTCATGAAGTATGATAGACTAAATAACTTTTGGATAGAAATGACTTTGGATAAATCATACATCTTCAGTGTGGCTCATACCAGTAACAATAAATAACACTGAACTTATACAAAATAATGATAATTTTACAAATTTTTAATGAAATTTATTATTATTTGTGGACAAAAGCCTGTCGATATATTCAGAATTTAATATGGACTGAACAATTGGATTGAAAATTTTGTAAGTTAAAATACACAACTAGTTTTATTGAATGAATTGTATACTTTAACGTATTTTATATATATTTTATTTATTAAATAAGGGGTCCGACGAGTTAGAGTTCATGTAATATGGAATTAATAGAATTCGCGCGGTGGAATGGAATTTAAAAAATAATTAAAAATAGCACTGACTTTAAAGTAAAAGTTTCAAAGTGAATACTGGACAAAGAAAAGAAGAACGAAGTAAAAAACGAGTCTGGGAATAGAGATCTATATTTATGTAACACAGTCTCGTTTTATATTTATTTATCTTTTTAAATTCAAAGAAAACCTTTTCAAAATTATATACTAATATGTCGGCCATTATAATAAATTGGAAAATGATTATGTGCTAACCAATTCATTTTAACACAATTAATATAAAGTTAAAAATTGTTAGATACTATTCACCTACTTTCGGTACTCAAATGCTTTGATAATTAAATCCTGCGATTAATGCATAGTGAATGCTTGGATAACGGGTAATAGGAATCTTAATAAATATCCATTAGATATTGATTAAAAATATATAATGAAATTATATATTAAAAACGAACTTTTTTACGTCGCATCACCGTGGCTCGGACTGAGGGATATCTGTAGAGAAATTTATTGTGAAAATTAATTTAATGTAATTTATATATGTTTTTTTTACTAACAACTAAGTATATCACTGCTGGATACATCCAGGCCTACAGGCCGCCCCCATCAATCGTCACAACTGTATCCTACCACCACTACCTCAGCCTATGATCGACCACTGCTGGACTTAGGCCTCTCCGATCAATCGTATCATTGGGAAATATGTTATAATCGATGTAATCGAAACGCTTGGCAGGCGGGTTGGCGAACACAGTATGTTCTACCGTACTAAGAAAAGGACGCTGCTGCCCGTTATTTTTATTTTTAGATTTCTTATTAGAATTACACATTATGACCTAACCAAAATGTCTAAATATAATATGCAATGATGGTTGTCACCCAGAGGGGCAGAGGATACAGATTTACAGATTCGTTTGGTGCGATCCTGGCATACCTCTTCCGCTTCTTCTACATCCATACATCTACACATACATGCTCGTCGTTGACGGGGACTCTTTATATCGCCTTGCTCTAGTGCTCTAGTCTATATCTAGGTAATTACGTCATAATATATGAATTTCTCCTAAGGAATTTCACGGTTTTATTTACGAATATGTTTAATATTATCATAATTACAATATCCATTCATCAATTATACAGAACATTCCATAATCTCTTGTGATCCTACAAAAAGCGAGTGTAAATAATAATAAATATATATATTTTTACTTACTGGATCCGTCGACAACCTGAACTGAAATAAAGAAAGAACACATTAACATTGAATTAATATCTGTATAAACATAGAACAAGTGAAAATGTCGAAATGTAACATGAAGTAAGGACTTATTGTCTCCATCATCGAAATGACGCCGTGACCCTGACCGTCGATGTTCAGTTGGCTGGTTGATTATGTAGTATAAGTAGGGAAATCCAAGAAGGATTTCCCTACTTATACTACGTAATCCTGACTCCATTGAATATTCATTACAAGTGTAATATTACAAATGTATATATATTAAAATAAAAGTTTAATGAAATATGTACCTTGGTCATCATTGTCCACGACGTTTACTGCAACAAGAAATGTTAACATAAGTAACATCATTATTGACCCAATAGATAATTTAATTTAAACTAGTCGAGAAGAAATACACGCGCTTTACAGCAATGCTTCCGTACCCGATTTTGGTATCTGGCGATTTTGATCAAGATAAGCACGTAAGTTATGTCGAAGTTTATCTAATTGTTCTCCATTGTTCTTATTTAATAAAATACTACTTCGGTCATCTCAGATTTAATTTTTATAAACGTCGTGTCCAAGTAGTAAATCGGATTGTAAAATACCAGTTTTCGTGTTCACTAAATTACTTATGGTGCTATGGGAATTAATTCCATTGAAATTTCATAACAATCAAACGATTTCGCTGTGCAAAGAACCAGAGAACCATTCAAATTCTTGCATTCTTCTGATTTCCTATTTTATATTTTAAAAAAAATGTATTTTATGGTTTTGGGTACCTTGTTCGTTTCCCCCAATCACGTTCACTGAAATTAATAAAAACACCAGATTAAAAACAGTCTTGGATATAGTTGGCATAAACAAAAAAAAAACTTAATTACCCTACCTCCATAAATACCAACTTATGGAATTTCCACTGACATTTTCGAATTATTAATTAAATCTTAATTTGACGAGAAACAATTTAGGTACTGCTTCATCATGAATAGCGTGCATAGGAACATTGTATTACTATACACGAATACAGCGATACAACGATTACTGCTGCCCATGTAAATCCGCAGCACCAGAGGAACTGCAGATGCACTGCCGGCCGTTACTTTTACTTATATGTAGTTTGGAACGCTAAAATTCTCTTATTAAAGTTTCAAGGTAAAGTTTAAGGATTTAACTCTTACCTGAGCCTGGGTCCTGGTCAACAACGTCCACTAAAAGTAAACAAAAAACTATGTCATTTATAACAGAAATAAATTAACGTACGATAAAACTTTTTAAGACATTTTGTTAATGTGATTTTTTGACAAATTTTGGAAATTTTTTGTAACTCAAAACTAATACTTGCACTTCAATCAAATTGAGGGACTATCCAGGGTACGATTGAGGTATATCAAATTAAAAATTTTCCTGTAGACACGAACTTCATCGTCTTAAAAAAAATCGCCAAATATGAAATAAAATATTATTATAATTCACAATTCGTTGAGTACTGTTTGCTCGAAGATGAGGCCTTACATCACTTCGTAGCTGAGATGGATGGATAGAATTGTAATACAAACGAAAGAAGTTAAGAGTTAAAACAGAAGCAGTTAACAAAACAAAAATAGTTTATAACTAACCCTGTGGACGCGCCGACACTAGAGCGATCAACGCAATGAGAGCCAAAACAACCTGAAAATATAAGAAATATACTTATACATGTTTTAATTTGTTTAGACTAAAACATAAATTTGAAAGGGCTCTGCTTTAGTAAGGCACTATATCACTGTTCTTTTAATGCTTAAAAAGTTAAGTTTGAATCAAAATCAAATTTCAATCTAGAAATCAAACGCACTCTACTAAGTTTGAAACGTCCTCTTCTAAATTTGAAATAGAATAGATAGAAATTTTCAAAGGAAAGTTTAAAATTTTCTATCGGTTTACATGATAAACTAAAGTCAATTAAACAAAAATCTGTGTAATTGTAATGTAAACAATACAAAACAATTTAGAATCAGTTTTAGTGTATTCAATTGGATCTTTAACACAAATTACGATATACATAGTTTTAAATGAATACGTACAGTGAATTTAGACATGATGTTTTTAAATCTTTGAACACGACTGAACAGTTTTATTTTATGCTTTTATTCCTTATACTAATTATTATATATTTAAGCCAAGACAATTTATAGAAAAAACCTGATAACCTCTATGAACTGTGATAATTCCGAACATTCTTCGATAAACATTTTGTGGGTTTGGGATGTCTGAGCTTATAAACTATAATACCGTTCAGTAGGTTTTTTGTAAGTCGACAGTGTGGTTGAAGAAGATATAATGGGTTGGTACGACATTACGTTAGAACAAAAAGTCCCGTACGGAGCTGGGATGAGTCTCTAATTTTTTTTTGGATATTTATTTTTTTCAACAAAACTACCGGTTTCTTGCAGTTTTGAACTCATTTAAATCACTGTATAGGGCACTTAGGATAACATTGTTCTAAAGTGCTAAGCAAGAAGTGCAAAATTGTTAAGTATCAACTTGCCAAAGTATTTACGAAGTCATTTGTGTACTGCAAGTTGATTATTTTATACTACTGTACAAATCTAGGTAATCATCTACCAAGACAAACTCAATAAACGTTAATAATGTATCACCTATAAAAATAAATTTAAGCATCACCTTGTGGTTTCTTTGTAATAAGAATCTCAACTTTTTTTAACAAAAGGAAAACCGACTTCAAATTTACATTAATTAACATTATTATTAGAGTCCGCAACATCTGTTCCACGAATGGCCCACTTCACCGGTGAAATATCACGACCTCGAGAAGACAGGCGTGATGTAGAAATTTACTGCGTTCCGTCTGAGGAATGAGTTGCCGGAGGCCTAATTTTAGCCTTCTTCTTATTCTTTGCTTAATAGAAAAGGGCGGGAAGGGAAATAGGATTCGACGGGAAAGGGGACGAATAGCAGAAGAAAATTGCCATTTTTCTATCTACCCCCACATCTGTCTTATTACAGTACGATTTTTTTTTTTCGATCCAAAAAAATTATTTGTACTAACAAACAGAATTCTCTTTATAGGGAAAATATTTTAAGAAGATGCAACTCAAAAACAACAGAGTTATCTTATTTCGGCACTTAAATAAATCAATTATAGTAGTTGTCGTTTAAATTTTATATTTATCCTTTTTGGTATGGCACACTGTGCGCAGGAGGGTTAAAGGTAGCCAACGCATCAGCAACTCGCAAATGCTTGTTACAGATATTTATGGGTAGCGGTCACGTAGGTGACCACTTGCTTGTTTGCCACCACTTTATTGTATTAAAAAAACATAAATTAATTTATGTCATTTAGTTATTAAATCCAAACAGAGTATTTATTAAGTCTAACAATATGTCAATTTTCTGTATTATTTCGGAACCCAAGGATCATAGGGACCCTTGAGAATTTCCAAAAAAAAAATGAAATCAATTAATAATTATCAAGGTTCTGAGGTAACAAACATAAAAAGCGAAAGGAGAACCTACTCCTTTTTTGAAGTCGTTTAAAAATGATATTAAAGATGCAATATCTAAATATATTTATATGTACATATATGTACATTACCGAGAACATAATTATAATCTGAATAAAAACAAAAGCGATAACTTAAATTTCCGTGTAAATAAAAAGGTCATGGAGTTATTGCGTTAAATATTTTTAAGTGATTCGTAGAAATGATATTAAATTATAGCATAAGCAAACGTGATTAACATTATGCGTTTAAAACGAGAGATTCGAGTATTATTATTTTTATACTACATTACATTATTACATTATTAGGTATAATGTAATTAGAACGTATTTTATTGGTTACATTGAAACCATTTAAATTACGTATTTTATACGATGGCATAGCGATCCAAAGTGGTTCTTGACCTCCGATACAAGAGAAAACCAACGCCGCCTATCACGCACCGTCTTCTACCAGTCGACTTCTTGAAGCTCGCGTAAGTCCAGTTCCACGGCATCCTTCAAGCGGTATTTGGACTGGCCGACAGGTCGGCGGCCAAACGGAATTCGGAGATATTCTGTCCTGACGTTCCGTTCCGGTTCTCAGCCATCCTCAGTATATGGACCATACAACAGAGTCTTTGATTTTGGCTCCCCCATGATATTCGGTTCACCTCTCTATTTCCAAGATGTATCCGGCTATATCAATAAGGATATATCAATTTATTCAAGAAAATAAATTGATTGAGTTACTATTTGTTCAAAATGCATCTATATTTAAATTTAATTTAAAAAAAAGTTTATGAAAATTTTACAAGTTAATAAATATTTTCGATCCATGTTTCATATAGGTTTCTATTGTACCACAATCCTTGATATTTAAAAGTACTTTTAGTTCTTAGTGTTCATAGACCTAGAGTCTATGCGGCGCCTGAAGTTTTTAAATACTAATTGCCTCTTTACATATTATGTTTGGATATATTGTAGTTGAAGATACGATACGTTATGCAAGGAAAACTTTTTCGGAGTATTGTAACACTATGATATGATAATTTATCTTGCTACATGAAAACACATTTGTTTTTTTTTATATACAAGGAGGTGACAAACGAGCAAACGGTCACCTAAATTAATACTACCCATAGATCTTTTATAGACAGAGGGGATAGACAAAAATATGGTCATTTTCCTTTTTCATCCATCCCCTTCCCCGTCAAAACCTCATTAAGAAGAAATACAAAAGGACTAAAATTAGACCTCCGGCACCTCACTCCTCAGAAGAAACTTAGATTTGTACCTCTACTTCAGGCCTGTCTTCTGTGAGGTCGTGGTTTTCATCGGTCGAACGGGCCATTCGTGCAACAGATGTTGCGGACTCTACCACAGTTTGTTTGTTTTTATTTAATTATCATTCAAATAATAAGCATAGCTAATAAAAGCACATATGTATAAAATTTATAAGAATAGTTTATTTTATAAATTGTATGTAAATAATAGAATATTTAAAGAATCAGATTAAAATTACAATAAAAAATATTAACTTTTACACATTAATTTTAGTGTGTAGCATAGATTCCTCTATATCTAAGTCTATATAAAGATTGCAAATATTTTTACACTCTGATACAATAAGAGCTTAGTCATAATTGTCGAGTTAGCCGCAACGGATGGAGGAGGAAAGTCTTGGATTAAAGGTCAAGTAGGATAGGAAAGAAGAAATGTAGGCCCCTCCTGCCCGATGGACAATGACCTCATGAATCGTGAAGAACATAAACCATACCCCGGTGGTATGGTTAAACAATAAAAGCGAAGGCCGCATACTGTTGAAGGCATTCGGCTTTTAAGTTAAAGTATTTCCTGATTGCACGTCCTAGGTAAATTATAAACATGTTTTAAATAATTATAATGTTAATATTTATTTTAATTTTTAATGCGTAATTAACTTATTAATATGAGTAATTAGTAATGTTACCTTAAATTCACTCCAACAAAGAGAATGTCCATGTCGGAAATGGAGGCTTAAATATTTTTTGTTCCATCCTTCCGTCCAACTTTTTAGGTACAGTCATAATGTATTAATTTATCTGTCTTCGCATTAAAAAAAGATAAAGTAGAAATTCTACTTTTCCCCAATGATAAGAGGCGGGTCATGTTTTCCGCTGATATGTACGTATATTTGTATTTCTATTATTTATGTATTGTATATTTTTGTGACCGATGATATGGTTAAGGTTGCGGGAGTGCACTGGACGAGGATGACGGAATACCAATCTTTGTGGCGATCAATGGAAGAGCCTTACGTTCTGCAGTGGACGACTAAAGCCTGAGACGACGATCAATATTGAAGAGCAAGTTGACTTCCCCAAAGAATCACAGTTCGGCTTATAGTTTTTTTTTAATTATATAATTAACTACTTTTAATTATTTTATTTCTTTTTTATTAAAATGGTACAGGCACAACTAACATTTTATCTCAATTAGTCATTCTTTTTTATTAATTATTTAAAATAAATGTTTATGTTCTCCAACAGCAGAGTTAGGGTTTCCTGTGTAATAATTTATTTCACCGACGTTTTATGCGTTCGTATTATACTCTTCCTTTCAAATTGGATTTATCAACAAACAGTAAAAAACACATAATTTTTTTTCTTCCGATAATCCCTTTTTATATGTATGACACAAAGCACACAGAGGATTTTTTTGATAACTAAACATTGTAAAAGATACATTGACTGTTATTAAAAGGATTTTTCTTAAATGTATTTTATTATAAAATAAGCAGTTATATTTATTTATTAAATAGCAAGTTAAAAATAAGCAGTTTCAATTATCGTATTCGAATTAATTTGCGTATTGATGCATTGTTGCTTGATCATCTATAACTGACACTATTTTACACCAAATTCGTTCCACCTTGATCGTTGACTAAGCACTACCGCGGGAGTTTTTCGAATGTTCCTTGTCTAATGTAATGTGTAATTATCTGTCTAGGGGTATTTCCAAGGCAACACAGCTTAAGGACTTTCAAGAAGAGGGCAAACTCCGTTTTTAAATGCGGGTAACGTATATGCAGTTCTATCTTTTGTATCTTTAAAAAAAATCACTTACTTTGCATGTCATTTTGGCATTCATGAACAGTCATGGCTTCAGTTCACAGACTATTGCCATGACATTCTTTGAAAGCAAGCAATGAATGTCATCGAAAAGTTATTTCCTTCGGTGGTTATTTTGGTTCAACCTAATCTGTATTGCTAAATGGATGGATTATCATTAGTGAGTAGCTAACCTTTAGTTCGATTTACAATCCAGGAGGCAGTTTATTTTATCCTTAAATAATTATAGTAAGTACATCAAATCTCACCTCTACTAATATCTGATAATTTAGAATGAAGATACATTTATTAATATTGAGGCATTTCAATTACAAGAACGGCAAAAATAATGGACTTCCATTTTGCATAACTCTAGCATTTCTATTTATGTACCACCGGAATTCTCTGTTTCACGACTGCTAACCGAACTGGGTTGTAAAATGTAGGGACGCTTGTATTTCGTTATTTGCACGTCACTATGTCACTATGTCACAAGTTTATGTCTAAACTAAAGCCAATTTAGTTACTGATTATCGTTAAATCGTCACTCACTATTACTGTATCTGGACTCAGTTACCAAGTCAGTTATCTGTCTCCCTACATATTATCAAAAAAGTCAGGTAAACGATTTCAATATCAATTGTTGTAATTACACATTGGGTAGAATTCTTCTTAAATATAAGATAGGAACTAATAGTAGTGAATCTTCAAGAGGTAGTGACTCTTCGTAAATGTAAAAGTTTTAGATATATTTCTTATGAATTATTTTTGTTTTTCAGATTTCTGCTCTAAAGGGAAACACAACCACAAATTTTTACCTTCCTTACCTATACCTATATACCTTGTATATGTAGTTAGACGTTATACCTATTTTTCTATGACTTAAAGGCTTTTTCATAAGTGACACTTAATTTTCAATAGTAATGCACTTCTATTAGGCATCGGTTATCCACTGTATTTGTATTGTGTCATGATAACGCCTGCTCTGAACATTATAAAAAATGTAATATTGTAGATAACATCAACAACAGAACCATCACAAGTATGTTAAATTGCATAGAATCGTGTCATTATCACGTACTAACTAAATTCAAAGATCAACAGAACAACTTCAAGAGTTATTTATCGTGTATTGTTAGTTTAAAATACTTCGTCAGCGCTGTCCGGACCAAAGTCTGCAGTATTTGCACGAATCCAGCCAGTTTGCTGACCAATTCATACTTTGTTTTCCTACAAACGGTGTATAAAAGAACTGGCGTGATGTATTCAACTCAGTATCGGCAGATCTGGTCAACAACAAGCTACGCGTAAGTACGGCACCGGCTTTGTCGGTTATTTCTAATTTTATTTTTATTATTATCTTGAATTAAACAATAAAAAGGAAAAAAAATGCATTCGTTACAACACGTTTTACAACGGTATTCTCTTATGGAATATTTGAAATCTTTTAACACTTTTTAATTTCCCTGTATGATTAAAATTATTAGAAAAAACTGTTGGGTGTTACATAAAAACTTTTTTGATCAGTTTAAAGTTAGTTGTTGTAGTATTTTTATGGCAAAAGATGAAGAGATTTTAAAAGGAGTGAAGGAATGTTTTTCATCACCATGACACTTCTGTTATTCACTTGGTGCTTCCCTAGTACAAGAGGAATTTTGTGGTTCCCAACTCGACGGTACCACAGAGTGTAGGACCAAGGAGAATTATCAGATAGATTGTGAAAAAAGATGCAGTGATTTTCTAGCAAACATACTCTACCATTTTATTACATAAAGTGTAAATAAATAAGAAATCTTTTATTCTAATGTTTTTCAGAATGAAAACCGTCATTTTACTTTGTGCCCTGGCCGCAGCTGCTCTGGCTGCGCCTGCCGACACCTACAACCCACAATATGACAGCTTTAATGCTCAGGAACTTGTAGAAAACCCAAGACTGCTCAAGAATTATGGACGATGCTTCCTTAGCAAGGGTCCGTGCACACCGGAGGGAGCCGATTTCAAAAGTAAGCTCCAAAAAATTATTTTAAATCAATCTACAACCGTATCAATCTTACTTATAGTAACAAAGGTACTGACGGATTTTCTAAAACAAAAGACCTAAAATTAAACAAAAATAACCGTACACATAAATAAACCAGTGGCAGTATTGGGAAGGGACGAACCAAAGAAAGATGAAATTTAAAAGACCCGACCGAAAAGGATGTATGCATAGGTATATAGATAAATGTAGAAGAAGCGAGAGGAGTGTGTCTATCCTCCTCCTATTCCTGTGTTTCTTAAATGTTATATGATATATGTTATAAAATTTAAAAAAAAACTATAGTCAGTTTTATCAACACATTCTGATGACATAGTGATTTTATTCAAATTGATATCTAAAATTCATAATTGATTTTCAAATAATTTATAAAGGGTCGTTTACGCCTACAATCTTCTTTTTAATTAAAAAAAATCTACATAGACATCATATAATTAGGAATCAATTTTACGTTGTTTTAACTTGTTAACAAGTTATAAAATCACGACATATCCTTGTTCATAACTTAACGTCTTATTTAAAAAACCGAACACGGAAGCGGAATACGAAATTCATTCAACAAGATATCGTATGCAAACAAAAGTTTTATTTTTATTATTCGTGGATCGATTTATTTTATAAAATGAGTACAAAAAACATTTAGCAGGTGTAACAACATTTAGTAGTAGTGGGGTAGGATTGAGATGTTTGTTTTGGCTTCGATTTAGTATGTTTTCTTAACCAGTTACGCATAGAGCACATATTTAAATGATTAAATAAACTACATAATTTATCTTGTAACTGCTATGGCGCCTTATGTATCCAATTTTCTTCATCTTTTGTCACAAATAGAATCTAGTAAACCATAATATTGTATATACTACACCACACCATATAATATACCAAACAAAATATTGATAGCGAGTGTTAACCAGACATTAAACGACTTCCCTTCTACAGGTCTAGTATACGAAAAATAAAAGGAGAAAGATTTTTTGTTTTGTTATGGTTAAGTTCTGAAATAACTAAACTGATTTTAGGAATTCCTTCAAACGTGAAAATTGACCCAGCTGACGCCGGGGCGAAAAGCTATTAGCTATATAAAGTTTATTTGTACCACCAAAGTTTCTAGATGTGCCAATATTAATTGAGCCAGGAGAAGCGTATTTTTATGTATCTGCGTTCCATTGTCTACATTACATGCATTGTACCTCCTATGGCCCAAACGGCTTGGCTGGTTTTGAATAGTGAGGTCATGACATCCATTCGTATTCTTCCCCGAGTATGATACGAATGCTCGTCAAGTTATTTATTACTTGTTTAATTATGGTATCTCTTCTCTTAGAAACGATTCCCGAAGCCCTGAGGACTAGCTGCGCGAAGTGCACACCTAAACAACGAGAACTCGTCAAAACTGTGGTCCGCGGATTCCAGACCAAGTTGCCTGAGATCTGGAACGAGCTGGTGCAGCAAGAAGACCCCAAAGGAGAGTACAAAGAGGCTTTCAATCGGTTCCTCAAGTCATCTAATTAGACCAAACAGTACCTACTATTGATAGCTCACGTGTGATATAAAACTTATGCAAACATCACTGATGTACCTTGTTTTTATTTAAAAATGAAATTACTATTATTTTGTAATTGGTTAATATATTGAAATAATAATAAATTGTTTTACAATATTTATTTTCGTTTTTTTCTCGAATTATAAGTATGAGTTTCAGAGATTTTCGATGTCACAATATAATGTTGCACAAATTGTGGCAAAGGTTTGTTTAGATATGTCCGAATGGAATAAAAAAACTCAATGAAATTAAAAAAAAAAACGTAATACGTTAAACTGCTACTATAGTTATGATAAAAAGATCATATATGCGAATGTACCATATCCCGAAGTCCGAACCCGAGACGTTGTGTATTAAATATTGTTGATTCGTAACATTACATACAAAAATTAATTGTATTGTATTTAAGCACATTCAACTTTGTCATACTTAAAACCCAACAAGGTTTTTTCAACCTGTGTCTGCCCCGGTCCGATTAAAAGTCCTAAGATTTTTATAAATGTAAGAAGTATATTTATTTGTGATTGATTTGCCACTTTTTGCCTTGAGGAGGCATTTACAGTTACGCCGGGCTTGAGGCTGCAGACCGCTGAAGGCGCTTAGCCTAAGCCTCGCTAAGAGTAACTAAGCTCGAGGGTTCCCTCGGGAGCCTCGGCTCGGGCCGTTACTATATTATTATCACCGGATTGGATAACAAGTGTATATTGTTCTTCTCTTTTTATGAAACTTCGTTATAAAATTTTATTTTATTATCACAGCCTATCTTCAATTTTTATTAAAATAAAAAATATTATTTAAAATTTGCGAAAAACATAAAGTATAAAAAGACATGAATAATAAACGGTATGGATTGGACTTACCCATTCGCGTGGACTGATTCATGGTTTTTTTCAGTTCCGACAACAAGTGAAAACAATTAATGGAAAAACACATCGTTTTATGCTTGTCTTTAAAGTAATATGATCTTTATCCTGTCCCAATATGTAATTTTCAACACAAAGTTTTCTTACGGCTTCAAAAGCAATATTTATAATCATCCAGTTTTACAAAACTTCATATGACTGTTTGACCTATTAGTAATACTTACTGTGTTTAATAACATTCAATGTCGTCAAGCAACTTTGTGATTGCATATTATTAACTATAGGATATTATTAAAACAAACAGAACTCGTCCTTATTTCACCTGAGTACATGTTGACTTACCTAATAAGTTTTCATAATTATAGGTGTAGATATATTTTTAAACCTCGTCACGGCGGTCGACACAGCGATATTTCAACCGCGAATCATTAGGGTGCGTATAACATATCCACATACCATTTTGTAAATTGACAGATTAAGTTTTCTTCGGCCTATGCTGAGGAAGTAAGGAGGATGAGGAGGATGGGCTCATTTCCCCCCATTGATATCATCATTGGGGGGAAATGAGCCATAATAGCCACGCTTGGCAGGCGGGTTGGCGATCACAGTATGTTCCACCGTACTAAGAAAAGGACGCTGCTGCCCGTCCTCCGGTGGTCTTTACTTCATCCAGACTCAAGACAAACAGACATGTTCATCCACACAAATGTTTGTCCTTTGTGGGAATCGAACCCACGACCTGCGGCAAGCGTCTTACTACTGCGCCAACCGGTTAGTCGAGTTTTGTTATCTTTAGTAAAAAACTTAAAATTAAAAAAGACAATTTCGAAAAAACTATTACTGTAGGGAGTAAAAAATTAAAAATATGACATTAACCTCAGAAATCAATTTTTACGAAAATAAATTTTATAGTACTTAATGAATTTCGTTTCTAAGACGCTTAATTGTATCGAAGTCTTTATATCAACTGAAAGGTGTTTTATTTAAATCAGTAATTATATAAACATGGCGTTTTCTTAACCCAAAACCAACTAAGATAATATGTAATACATTTATCTTCAGTAACATATAAAAATGTTTTTTTTTTCTTTTCTTTCTTGCCGAATGGCCGATTTTAAAATTCCTTTCACCAAGTGAAAGCCCTTCTATCAATAAGTAACTTATTTTTTATTTGTTTATCTACCTGAGAGAAGCCGTGGGATGGGTTGCTATCGTATATAATATGTATATTCCAGAAAATAAGGTAAGTAAATTATTTCATCAGCACTGCTATTGGGAATATTAAACAGAATTTCATTAAATTTCTATGATTAAGATAGAAAATTCACAGTAGCATCCAGTAGCAGCAGAGCAGCAACTATTGCATGTTATACAAACTTTACATAGTTTATACAGACTTACATTTACGTATACCAATCCGCTATCGAGTGTTTAACAAAATAAAGCATAAAAAAAGGAGACGGGATCTATTGGGCCCTGCAATGCCCAACACTGTTCAGCAGTTAACAAGTTCTAGAAAGCGAGAAAAATGCATAAAAGTATATACTAATAATAAGACTATTTAACCGAATAAATTCTTAGTTGAACTCTTAGGATGCGTATCTTGCTTCTTATATCGTATCTTGCTTAATTGATATAGATAGATATATAGGTCGATGCGAAAATAAATGTTTCCGTATAGTAAACTCATTTTTATTTTAATAATTTATTAATAAATTAATTACACTAAAGATAACAAGAACTGTTAAACAATGTAAGGCCAAAAACGTGAGTCACTTTTATAAATTTTATTTGGAATATTTAATTTATATATTTATGATGTTTATATTATTTATTTAAAAGAGATGTATTTAATAAAGTTTCTTTTCAAAATTGAGGAAAACAAGTACTACATACCATAAACATATTTTGGATGTATGTAAATAATTGAATATTGACGCCTTTTCTTTAACACACATGAAGTTAACAAAAAACATATTTGCTCATTCTTTTTGAAAGGCGTTTTGTAAACAGCAAAACTTTTATTGGAAACTTAATACTTTTGTGTTGATTCATATGGACGGGTACAGACTGCAAAACTAATCCACCATTTTATTACTGTAGTGAAATATGTTTTTTTTAATCGTCCCCCCCGGCATGGGTTGGCCAGAGCCGTTAAAAACTTATATTTATTTAAAAAAAAAACTTTCACGTTTTTTTATAGCATAGTTAAAATACTTGAAAAAATTTTAGTAAATTAGTTGTTTCAATAAAGGTATAATTTTTAACACAGAAAAAATACGTTAAATTTTTAACTCAAGCGAACCAAACTACAAAATAAAATATAATTTAAAATCGACTATGGATGCCATAGTCGATTTCAAACCTTTTTATATACATAGCAAAGAACATACGTTCTGTTGTTATAAACCAACCTGCGTGATTTTATCAAATTTTCCTTTCATAAACTTATTTTATTAACATAATATAGTTCGAGACACGAAAGTAGAACCTGCATAGAACTCAATCTTTCTTCACGAATCGACTAAGCGCCTACGTGAGATACCACTGTTGAAATGTAAATGTAATGACGGGAATCAACTAATTGCAATATATTGTTATCACCTAATATTTTGCAGTCAGCAGTACATACGCAGTAGCTGTCATGTGGTTCTACTTTTGTGTCCCGTGGTGTTAACCAGTTAGCAACGTTGACGATAGATTTTTTAGACGTGTTAAGAATACATCATACTCAGCTGTGATTATTAGTAGCATGAAGACAAATTTTAATGCTAAAACTTCAATTATGTAAGTAACAATCAAACAGTGGTAGAGCCCGCAACAACATCTGTTGCACGAATGGGCCGCTCGATCGGTGAAATACTAAAAGTGAGACATTTCCCTCAATACGTGTAAGTACCGAGTATGTGGGGACTGAAAGAACGAGTATCGAGTATTTAGAAGTATGTAATGTGGCATAACTATTGTATATTTATTTAACTTCGTTGAAATATGTTGTATATTAGAACTCTTTTGTTTGTTAGAAGTATCTTGTTTGTTAGAAGTATTTTGAGTGTTATAAGTATTTCTTATGGTAGAAGTAAAATACTTAAAATACTTGAATACGTATTGTAGAAGTGAAACTGGCAGTATGGTGTTGAATGGGGGATTTTGTGTGATTTTTACCTGACGTCAAAAAAAAAAACGCCATTTCGAAACTTATATAAAAGTCGTGGGAAAAGTCAGCGTTTTTTTTTTTTTCGTCGTCCGGTAAATCGATAGTTTTCGTCCTCACTATACAGATAGTTGATACTTCTAAATACTTCTAGGAACTAGTATTTGGAACAAGTATTTGCAAATACTCGTATTCGAAATAATAAGTACGCAATTTACCTAGTATATCCCATCTCTATGAAATACCACGACCTCACTTCTGTGAATACTTCTACTTCCCGCCTGTCAGAAGACAAGTAGAAGTATTCTGCCTTTTGTGTGATGAGTGGCGTACCGGAGACCTAATTTTAGTCCTCTTCCCTTTCCCACCCGTATAGTATTGATCTACCTATCATCGGTTATCTATACTATAGCGGATCGATAGAAGAAGAAAATGTTAATTCTGTCAGTCTCCTCGTTAATAAATAATTAAAGGCAGGCAACGCATCTGCAACTTACAAATGTATGTATTTCACATACATGTGTTCAATAAATGTATTTCAATGTCAGAACCTAAGATCTATGTAACTCTTTGAAACGTACAATTTATAATTTTAATGTTTAATAAAATTCAAATAAACGGAATTTATAAATGGAATAAAAATAAAACTTTAAAACAAGAAACAGGCTTAATATTTTGATTACTTCGCAACATTGCATTTCAAGGACTAGGCCAGACTAGACATTTAATTTGATTTAATTATTAATAGCTAGTAATGACAAGTTACGTCAGTCATCCTATGGATTGATCTTGTAATCCTCCAGACTTTTTGTTACTACACTTTTTATAAAATACGTGTTTTTATTCTGTTATAATATGAACACAGATTTAATAATAAACGCAAAAAAGATTAGCGTTAATTGCAGATATTGGAGCGCATTTTGTTTATATTTATACTCGTAAGCACTTTTTCTGAAATATTTTTGGAGTGAAATTTGTTAATGTTTGCAGAATAATACAGACTTCTTCAGGATTACATACCAAGGAATAGGTAGCTTAAAAGCTTACACAAGTCTCAAGGTCAAATATTTTGACCTTAATAACGTACTGGTGTGCTGATGTAATTACTTCATTGCATTTATAGAAACAAATAAAGAATGGATTTAATGAGTGAATTATGTCTTGATGGCATATGTAATACACATATGTATGTATGTCGAGATACTCGTATATTCCATACATGAATTCTCGGTAAATCGGTAAAGTTCGAAATCATAGTGAGTGTTGAATTTAAATGAACCCAAAATATACATACATAATATTCAATTGATAATAAATCTATTTAAGAACTGCGTTATACAGTAGACTGTAAATTTAGTATAGTGGCTGTTAATTTGTCTGGCAAATGCCGAAATTACCTAAAAATTCTAAAAATCGAATAAGGAATGTGCTGATAGCAATACAAACCAAATCAAAAATGTATTATAACAAATACAACGCACTCAAACACTGTATGCACACTGTATGCACTTCACTAATAACTTTTTTTTAACGAAGAATGTAAAAAACGGGCAGGCAGGTCAACTGATGTTAAGTAACCGCTAACTATAGGCATCAGCAACGAACTAATGTCTACCTTTAATGGGCAGAAGAGAGGATAAACAGAAAAAAGGACATTTCCTTTTCCTATCCATACCCCTCTGCCAAATCCACTTCCCCTTCCCATCCTAAGCTTATTAGAGAAGGGTGGAAAGAGGACTATAATTGGGTCTCTGGCTACTCACTCATCAGACGAAATGCAGAAAACTACTTCACGCCTGTTTTCTGTGCGGTCGTAGTATTTCAGCGGTCGAGCCGGCCCATTTGGCAACAGATGTTATTGTTGCGTGATTTTATCACTGTTGAAATGTTTAGTTGTCCATGAAAGATTCTAATCTTGATAATAAGTTCTTTATGGAAGTCGTAAAAATATTGTATGAAATTCCATTAAAACAGTTTTTGAGTTTTACGCGTTTAATCAGATGTATAGACGCAGCGAGGAGACTTTGTGAACAAAGCTATAGAGTTATTATGTTAACACAAATGAAGAACCTTCAAGGCTGGTTAGATATTTATGACATCCTTTTTTTGAACTTTGTATCTTCAAGTTACCAAAATAAATTATTTTTATTTATTGAGTTATTTATCTATCAATATTTTCAATTTCACACAAACAATTTAAATTCGCTTTATCGCACAATTTCCACAAAATTAGAACATTTCCGATAGAAATATAAAATAGTGAATGGCCTTCTAAGTTGGCTCAAGATGAGACATGATCTTTCTAACTTTCTTATTAACTTTCGATGTTACAGTTAATGTTATTTGAAGTTTACTCTTAACACACTTAAGGTTCAAAAACATAAAAATGGGTGACGTTGTGATATCTTTGAAGCAAACGAAAACATCGATTTACATTATTTAGCGTTTGTGTTAAGATTAAAATGAAATGTCTAAGCTTTTTTTTTAAAAAAAAAGAATAGCGCAATCTAATCAAATAGTACATACTAAAAAAGTCCTCGCTTAAACGATCAAATTTGTTGCGTCAGATTATGAACTTTAAAAAAGTTCTGTAATCTTTAGCTAGCGTATGCTATCGTTATTCGTAGATTACCATCAAGTGTTAAAATACATTATATTTACCGAATTTTGTGGCGAGCTTTGAGGCCCATTTTTGGTTGCTAATTATTAATAACAAGTTTTTTAGCTAATAAAATAATAAAATCTTTTAGTTAGTAATAATAAACACAAAGATTGGTTGATTATCTTTGTGTTGGAGAAGGTTAATGTCCAGCTATTAACTTCTTTAGGATATCGATAACAACGACTTTAAAATGTAAAAGTATTTAATTAATATGTGAAGATAATATGCGAGACAGTCAGATACCTAAATTATAAATTAAACATTATAACGCGTAATGTACTCTCAACTAATATGGTAGGAACACCGACTTGTAATATTGATAACTTTATTTATTACACTTATATCAGTCCATAGGTCATCCTATCTAGTAAGTGCATCAAGGAAAATAAAAATAAACTTGTAACTTAAATACTGAACTTTAATAATTCATGATAAATGTTTTATTCATTCCAATACGAGTTTATTTTATTTAAAAAAAACCTTATAGAAAAAACACTATTGAATCCTCAAAGCACGATCTGCAAAGAACTACATCACCTACCAATTTGGCATATATGCAAAAAATTGTTGAATTCAGGAGTATAAAAGTATTTGCAGCTTGGAATCACACATCAGACGAGTTAGTAATTCGCGTAAGTTATACTTGGCATATTTCTTTCAATAATACTTAGTAACTAATTTTATGTTTAAACTAAGATTAATGTTTACTTTTAACAAAATTATTTGCTCTTGGCCGTAGCAAATTTTAAAAAGATTTAAATCATTACATTTCTTTTTTATTACAATTTATCGTAGAATTATTGTCTTACATAGCATTTCCTCGTTTTGGCCAAATTTATTTAAAAAAAAATCAATTATTCCTAGAGAATTTAGCCCTTCATTGTAATAAGGCTAACAAACTCGCTGTCGTAGGCAACTTAAAAAAAAACTACGGATTCCCAGTTTTTTTTTGCCATAAAAGCCTTTAGAATTAACAAATATCTTGTGCTTACCTACCTGTTTCATTTCATCATCTATAGACAGGTGGCAGCTCTTGTTTTCGATTTTGTTTCTGGTCATCTAAGTCCCTGCTGCTGATTTTTTTTTTGTTTCCGTACGTGCGTTCAAAACATTTGCTAAGTTGTAAGCTAGCTGTATATATTTGGTATATGCAGCGATCTATACGCTTTACAGCAGAATATGTAAATTTATTACTTATTATATTATATAATGTTTATTTGCAGATACCAGCCGTATCCAAAATGAAAACTATCGTAGCACTTACAGTATTCGTGGGCTTGGTTGCCTCTACCTTTGGTTACAGCACGGAACATGACGATCTGGACATAGCAGCGATTGTAGCCGACAAAGAAAAGTTACAAGAATTCGTCGACTGCTTCACCGACAAGAAGCCTTGTAACAAACTGACACAAGACTTCAAATGTAAATATACTATTACGTTTTAAGTATAACTATTATGTCATTTATCATACTGTCTAGGCCTTGAAGAGTATTTGGAAGTATTTGGAACGATTCCTGCTTCGGTCTTTTGGTATAATACCACGTAGGCAGCTAATATCATATCCCATATTTGAAGATATAATTCTTAACAGTGCGATTTATTTGTAATTTTTCAATTTTTTTGTAGCATAATATGTACGACTTCTTCAAAAAAGGAGTATTTCTTTTTAAATACTAAAAGAGTCTTATACCTTTTTGCCAAGTCCTGAATTCCACTGGCAGCTATGTTTATGATAATCTCGCCTACCGGAAGCCATTACATCATTGCACCACCATGGTCCCAGTTTCTGCACTCAAGCAGTAGTTTATAAACATTACAGATCTGACAGTGGATAGTAGCTACAATGTTTGGTAACGAAGTTCTACTCTTCCGCTGTTTGAAAATTTAAAATATCATAAAAAACCGATGATCCATGTGAATAGTAATATTATTCGTGGAGAGTTGATACCTAGGCCTTTACTGGTAAAGGAGTCAATTTGTGACAAATAGAATAGAAATGAAATCAAATGAAAGAAAACTCATATTATTTCGCGCGAAATTTAAATATTTAATCTCTGTCTACCCCTTTTAGTTACATAATAGTGTATTATAAGTTTAATGCACTAATATGTAACTCTGTATATTATAAATTATTAGTGCATATTTATTTATTTTTATTAAAAATATTTTTAAGTTATATTTTTATACAAAAAGGTTGAAAACGAGCAAGCGGTCAACTAAGTGATCGCTACCCATAGATATCTGCATAAAGCTCTTGCAAGTTGCAAATGCGTTGCCTACCTTTAAGAGACAGAGGACAGGATAGACAGAAAAAATGTCATTTTCCTTCTTCTATCGTTCCCCTTACCATTCAAATCCACTTTCCCTTCTCACCCTTTCTTTATTAGAAAAGGATGGGAAGGGGAAGAGCACTAAAATTAAGCCTCCGACACCTTACTCCTTAGACGAAATGTAGAATACTTCTACTTCTCGCCTGTCATCTGTGAGGTCGTATTATTACACCGGACGAGCGGGCCCTGCGTCCAACAGATGTTGTTGCGGACTCTACCACTGTGAAAAGTTTTTCATTTTATTATCAATTGTCCATCAATGTTTGTTGATTCAAAGTTCCTTCCAAAAATCAAGGTTTACTGTTTAAACAATTTCGTTATTTATTTTCCAGCCAAGCTACCTGAAGTAGTACGTGAGGCCTGCGAAAAATGCAATCCCATACAAAAACAGAAGCTGAAAATCTTTCTCGATGGCCTTAACGAGAAGTTCCCTGCGGACTACAACGCACTCAAGAATCAGTTTGATCCCACCGGCAAACTCTTCGAGGCTCTGGACGCAGCCCTGGCTAAGCCTTGAATCATTGTAAATGAAAGTTTTCAATCAATAAATTGTATTACGTACTTGTAATCATAATTGATTTTGTCTTTTTTATTTCTTAACTAGATGTTGCCAGCAACCTCGCAAGTATTCAAAAGACCACTATCAGCAAAATACAAGATAATGTTTTTAAAATGTTTTTTATTATCATTACGCTTACCGATGTTTGATTATATTGCCTACGATTTGCGGATTCACACGTTCTTGCTATATACGAATTTTAGTTAATATTGATCAAGCCGTTTTTAAGTTATAATGTGACATTGAGCAGATAGACAGACCAATATTTTATATAGCTTATCTTTTGCGGAATCGCACGTTCTTGCTGTATACCAATTTTCATCAAGATCGGTCAACTCGTTCTGAAGTTAAATCGTGTGCTCAGACAGATAGACAATAATTAAAAAGTCATAGATGAATGTTTATCGCAAAATTCTACAAAAAAAAATTAAAACTGCAGACACTACAAACTTATATAATAATGGGTAGCGTTAGATGTCTCCTGACAACAGTGACAAATCTGTCATATAAAGAATTAAAAAGATTGTTAGTCTACAATTCGCAGGCCCTACCCATTTTATTTTTCCTTCATTTCCCAATTCTTACGAAAAGAATTTAGTGATTAAGGTTTAACGTTACCTATAGGTATACCCAAATTAGCCAAATAATAAACAATAAATGTAATTTATTTTATAATAGATGTACCTGTACCTTGGTCTGCCCTAGATACTTCGACTGCTATTTATGTAGACTGGTTAACGTCCTGTCGTCCATGATTTGTTAATAACAGACAAAATAATAATCCAGCATAAAAAATATGTAAATTAATTAATTTTTAAAATGATTATATAAAGCTCTACTTAAAGAAAACAAATGTTTCTCAATTTTAAACTAAGTGGCTATTATATTATAATACTGAAATTAATTGAACGACTGGAAGGCTGTAAAGTAGTCGACAATTGAAATACATTATAACACATATTTGTAGATATGTAGAATACATACAGACAATAATATAAAAATGTACAATTTCAGTGGGCTGTCTCCTAAAAAACGTCTGTAGGAGCTAACCTGTAGGTACTCGCATCTTAAGAAGCAGTGACAGCGAGTTGCCGTTAAACTTCTGATCTCAGTCGAGCTGGTGAAAATATATCAGAGTTCCAAAAAGTAACTATCAAATATTTTTCCAGTATCCTGATTCACTCTTTTACAATAGCATGCCACGCTGCTGTGGAAAAATCATCAAAAGCAACTCATAAAGAGACCAGAGCAAGGATGTAGCTACCGTTATCGTACATTTGTGTTTTTGCAGTGGAAAATTAATTGATATCTATATCACCGACCGACTGTCAAGTTCGTCAGTTTATAATTAGACTGTTCATAATATAAACTGTCAACAAATTGTGAACTAAACGAATCATTCACATCAGGTATTATTTAAAAACAAAACGCACAGACATATTATCATGACGCAGAAGAATAAAATAATTTAAATGCGGCAAGCATTGTCGAAGACTAATAATCTACATATTTATTGCGAACATGTAACAAACAAAAAGTCTTACGACTGTCAAGTTGGACGTTGGGTATAAAAAACAGAGCGAGTCTTGAGAATTTTTCATTCTGTAAACAACCTTGTCCGAATGCACATTTAATAGAATTGTTCGCTTACATATCGAGCTTGCATTAACTTCAAGTAAGTTGAATATCATTTCATCTCATACAATTTACTTATTTTATCAAATTACCTTTTTGAACTAAGATGAAATGAATGTTGTAAATTCATTTCTTCTTAGTTCTTTAAATAGAAAAATTCAGACATCAGAAATAAAAGGTATCGAATTGAAATTATCGTTATATTATAGCGTGTATTTTTAATATTTTGTTTCCAACGATTCGAATACTCAACACTCATGGTCACGGGGGACTGAGGTGTCCCGATGACGTGGTTGCTAGCGAAGTACTGTCTTTTCATTATTATTTTTGTTCCGATCCATGCAGAATGAGTTCACGGTATCTTGAGGTCTTGTAGTCGTGTGTTTGTTTTTGGACATAATATTATTAATCACAAGATCCCAAGCAGAATGTAAAATTAATGTAATTTCCACGTGTACTGTTTGCGTAAGAAACCAATGTGTCGACATCATACAAAATGTATATTATTGTATCGTCACCACGGGAGCGTCTAAAACATTTTATAACATGAAACAATATTATTATATTTATTTACACATAGTACATTTTTAAAAGATAAAGTAATAATGGATATGTTTATTTATTTAACGGAGACACACAGAAACAAAGGATACAACTAGTGCTATAAAATATTTAAATAAATACTGTTGTTTTCTATAATATATAAATTGGTCTCACTGAGTACAATTTAGATTGAAGTTATAAGAAAAACTAAGATCTACTAAGGGAAAGAGAGAAAATCAAGACTACAAAAGAAGTTTAGCAGAATACAAATTAAAACTATGAAATGAATATAATCTCAAATGTAGAAATACATTATTACATATGTGATACTAATGATATTCATACGAAATTTATAAAAAATTATACGAATTATATTCGTGAACAGATTAAATACTTTGTATGTAGTTATTAATCTTTAATGCGTTAGTTATTAATAGTAGTATAAAATAGTAATATTAAAATCATAATTAATTATCCGTCTCTAAACAATAACTTTTACGATAAATATTATTTGTTACTATTTGAATATGTATTTGTAGATAGATTTCTTCAAACAATCATTGTTCTGACGTTAATGATGTTTATTTTTGATAGTCAATAGTCTAAATTACTTTAAGAAACATATAAATGTCAAAAAGGCAAAGGCAACCGATGCGTGAGGTGACTCGGAACTGTTTGAATTAAAATAGTTTTAAATTGTTTCCAGAAGCATCGAGGAAATTTACAAAGATGAAGTGCATATTGTTCCTACCGATTTTGATGGCACTGGCCGCAGCTGACACTTATAGTACTGAAAACGATGATCTAGATATTGAAGCGGTTGTTGGTGATCTAAAGACATTAAAATCTTTCATGGATTGCTTTAATGATAAGAAACCATGCGACGAAATTCAGGCTGATTTCAAAAGTGAGTATATTTTATTGTGTAACATACTGGCAGTAAATGTTCTTTCCAGAAAGTCTTTTACATTGGTTTTACCCTAATATAGATATTTCAGTCGCGAAGCAATAACAAGTAATTATTATTTTGTTTGATATGCGACACCTTCCAGGGCACAGTTACCTAAGATTATCTATTAATATAGAGTACTTGACAGCCACAGTAATAAAAATTTAAAACAGTTGATCATCCCTTTTATGTTAGTTGAGTAACACGAAATAAAGTTTCTTTTTATGGTGTACAAACCACAGAATACTACTGTTTCATTATTTTTATTTTTATTACATCATTACCTTATAATGACGAAACAGTCATTATTAACCGAGTACCTACTTTAACAACTACCTGTGAACAGGCACATATCCGGCGGAAAGGCAAATATTTATATGTAAGACTTGTCAATTTAACTGCTTATATTGCTAAAGGCAGCATTGACATTTATTCGATTTTTGTTTTTAAATGTGAAAGTGTAAAGGACCCCAGAAAGCTAAGAGACAGTTGAGAGTTCGTTTACGGGATTTACTTATCATATTAAAGCATTAAGTATCCGACAAATACTATGTATCTTAATTTTAACATAACTCGTAGACAGGTTTTAATTATTGTGGAATATTACAGCAGAGATGTTAAGAAAACTCATGTGTTTATTTTGCTCAAACTCTATACACTAGTTCAAACCAAAAGGTTAGAATTTGGAGCTCTTATTTATGAGACATCTGTCATTGAGATGGGTTCGAATCTATTCTGTTTCCAGAATAGTTTATCTTCTGTGTGATTGACGCCCTAATAAGTTCAGTAACACATGTCGATAGATAGCTGGCCTCTGTATATCATTTTAATAACATGTCTTAATGACTTTAGGACGATAAAAGAAGGAATCTTTTAGCTACAATCATCAATCTTTATACTACATAATCGGTTGCTACGTCGTACATTGTAAACAACAAAGAAATTATCTAATGTTGACTATTTAAAGGTCATGCACACGTACCACGAACGTAATTTAATGCCAAAACACATAATAATTTACATCGAATGTATAAATTGTGTTTTGGCTGTTACGAAATCCACTGTTGGACATATCCAATGGGTCATAACCCATTCGAAACTGAGTTTTAGCCATCGCGCTGTCTGTGTTGATGAAGTTATCATACTTTAATTACATGTTTAAATCATAATATTTGTCAAATGTCCTTAAAACCTGATTGCATTTTATCGCCTAGATAAATTATTTATAAAAATCTATTAAATTAAATTAACATTTTTATTTTACCAACTTCTCATTAACTTTTTGTAAATTAAGGTCATGGCTACGAGTTTAAATTACAAGCTTACAAAAAAAAAAGTAATACTCATCGAGTATGATATGAACAAAAACCTAGTCACCGAATTTTGAAGTCATTATAATAATCCGTTATCATGTTTTGTAAGAAAATCATAGCACTAGTAGATGTTATTAACCTGTTATGCATTTCAAGCCTCAACACTGCGTTAAGAATCTGTTTTGTTATAGTCATTTAAAGAATAAAATAATCTTAGAAATAAAAACTAATTACTGAACTTGTGTTCGCGCAAAACTTCCTAAGGGCTGCACCAATTTGGCTTTTTCATTTTTTGGTCTGTTTGCAAGTAACAAGTCAAGGTTTGCGTGAAAGAAAATGTTTGAAAAATCGTATATAAAAAAGAAAAAATTGGGTTAAAATCTCCATGATATAGGAGAGCCAGGGAGAAAAAAGACGGGAAATCGCCATGGCAATGTTACATTAAGTATTGTATTATATTACGTATTAATTCTGTTACATAAATAAATAGGTAGATAAAATTTCGATCGATACAAACAAGTTTGGCTACGACACTACAATAGGCAACGCGTTTTTTGTCACTTTTTGTTTCTTCTATGGCTTTTTGCAACAAGCTAAGCAGACATAATTACCGTGGTGATTGGATTGGAATGTAACAAAATCGAATCATTTCGCCATAAACCGAATGACATTTCTGAATAGCGATTTTTATGCTATACTTGGTTATTATTATATTGGGATTTTTTCACAGAGAGATTTCTTTTATAGAGTTGAGAAGACCTAACATTAAAAAGATCTTTTTTTTGTTTATTAATTTATTAATGTGCATTGTTACCAATGATTTTGTAATACAAAATACCGCATGAAATCGTATCAGGTCCTATGTTATGTTATATTACACGTATCTTGATATCTAAGTAATGTTCAACGCTACATTTTGCACTTCGATTTGAAATCTATAATAACGATACTTTCGCATTTTCTACGCCAGGAATTATGAAAATTACCATCAATAAAACTAAATAAACAATAACTCTATTTTACAGAGGACATGCCTGAGGCATTCCAGAACGCATGCGCCAAGTGTACGGCGGCGCAGAAACACATCTTAAAGAGATTCCTCGAAGAATCCGAAAAGAAGGTACCCGACGACCTCAATGCCCTTAAGAAGAAATATGACCCAGAATCTAAGCACTACGCTGCACTTGTAGCTGCCGTTTCAAAGTCTTAAATGTTATGAAAAAACATTTTGGAAGATACAATTTGTACATTGTAATTAAGGAAGTCGTTTTTTAACTACAGAATTTGTACACAGTCTTATATAAAGTATTGTCAGGTTACGATGTTTTATAAAATAAATATCATCTAAGAAAAGTGTAGAAATACCCCAAGTCGTAAATTTATTACTCCTAACTTTTCCGCCCTCTCCCTCTCTTTCTCTCTTTACTCCTTTATCTTTTCTTTATACCCAAAATGCCTAATATCTATTTACAATTTTAAATGTGGACATACAAATTTCAATTCATTAATTACTAACATATAATTATTAAAAATTATCCCTTGGAATTCTGCTTTACACAGACGTTGTCGACACAAACTGCTGGCTTTACATCCATATCTCTGTCATCATCATCATTATCGCCCAGTCCTGTTGCAACTTTATGTGGGGTCCTCTTCATCTTCCGAATACTTCAAAAGTCAATCCCTTTTTAATCATATAAAATCCATCCATCTTTTCTTAGGCCTAGCCGTACCGACATGTTTCATCTCTCCGTAAAGGTGGAATAAAGTGTGTCATTGTTATCAAATAATAATCTTATGTACACAATGTATGTAACATTATAGCATTTAGATGAAGTCTTTGAGATTACAGAGAACAAACGATCAATAGGTGTATCTAATGTTCAGCGAACATCTCATGAAATGAATTGCGTTAATGTAAATTTAGGATGTGTTTTTATCTTTTCGTTGGACCAATCTCCAATTATCCTAGCACTGGGTCTTCAATTTGATTTTCTGATACCATACGACCTGTATTTTATGTTTGTTGATATTAGATTAAAATAAGTACCCCACATTTTTGAATGACAAATTATAAACTACGATTCAATAAAGATAATGCATATTAAGTATAATTCAGAATTGTCTATATCTACATTTGAGGCATAGTAATAAATGTATAGATGCATTGTAATGATAATACATCTCATTACCATAAAATTTAACAAAAGTGTCATTATTTTGTTTAGTTGATCATTAATTTACAGTGGTCTGTGGCGATTTAGTCAGGTTCCACCAACCATACCATAAAGGTTTTAATTTTATTAACGACGTTACAAAGGACCGTATGACGCATCATCAGGATTACTTACGGCTTGTACTTATAACTGTTTTAAGCACAATTAATTTTTTTGCGTCTAGTTTAATTCCCACTCAAGACAAACATTTGTGTGCATGAACATGTCTATCATCATGTTTATCCTGTGTCTGAATATAAAAACCACCGAAAGAGGAGCAGCAGCGTCCTTTTCTTAGTACGGTGGAACATACTGCGGTCGCCAACCCGCCCACCAAGCGTGGCGTTTATGACAAATTTCCCCCAATGATGCGATCAATGAGGAAGTCCTTTGTCCAGCAGTGAACAATCATAGGCTGTTCACCTTCACTTACATCCGTGTCATAAGCATCATCATCTGATGATGTTAATGACACGGATGTAAGTGAAGGTAAGTATGCATTTATAGCTCTGTTTACCTCTTTAGCCTCTTGAAAAATAGTATTAGAGAGGATTTTTAATTCTTGTACCTTCTGAATATTCATAATCACAATCAAGTAAGAAAGAAAATTGTAAGCAAGGAAGAGAATTATACATTCTTTGTTAGTGAATCAGATAATACAGAAGGTAACAAGACAAAAAAAGAAAATATCGGAGGAAGATCGACCACGTGGATGCCTTATTCCCCAGATTAATTGCCTTTACCTCCAGAAAGACTACGGCCTTACAAAATAACGTTGTGAAATATTGGGAAATCGTTACTCTTCCCTTATCGTGCAGGTAAACATCAGCCGTCATATGTATGTAGTCTTTTGTAGAATTAATTAAGTACTCATAAATGGCTATTTCTTTAAAATGTTTTAATATAACACTTAACTAGTTGTGATTCTGATTTTAAGTTAATTAATTAAAATACTTATGAAAACATAAAAACCTTAATTACCGCATAAAATACAATGTTTCACACAAAGTTTTTTTTGTAGTTAAATTCTCACATATTTTGTTAACAAAAATTGTTAAGCGGGCGGAGTATACTCATGTGCTATCTAAATGTACATATATATTTCGGTATACTCGAAAGGTCGCGACCTTAGGTAGGTTGTAAGTTCTAACTGTTCTAGCGTATTAAATACGATGTTATAGAAGAGTACAACAGCCGTTTGTGTGCCTCTATTCAAAGGATAATTCAGTAGAATACAAAACTATTGTTAGTATGCGTGTGATTGTGCTTATCGTCTTATTTCCTTTGTTTATTTCCGCCGAGGATAAGTATTATGGTCGTGTGACTACAACGACGTCGATTATTTCTCAAAACTCTTGAAGAATATCTACTGTATTTAAGATAAAGGACCATATACACCACTAGGTAAAGTATTTAAACATAAGTTGTTAAATATATCGCCATTATGTTGAAGTACTTAACATTAAATGCTTATTAATCGATAATTAAGCAACGTATAAATCTATCACAATTGTCATGTTATAGGTAAAATTAATTAACAACATTAATTAGTATTAATAGCCAATTTTAATTAATTCCTGAATCACAAGCAGTTAATCAATTGGTCGTGAATTTCCAATTTCTGTTTAATTAATTATAATATTAAATTAAATTTCGGAATCACGAGTTATTAATTATTTATTGAAAATACAGATATCATAAATAACTGATTAATTTCACATAATATTCGCGCACGAGTCAACTTAATAAGTCACTATTTCTATTTAATAATGTACATAACACAAAATTACATAGTTCAAGGAGATTACGATAATAATGGCATGAAGTATGCGTATCCGCGGCCTTTAGTTTTACATTTCCTATTTTAAATAATTTGGATTTTGTTGACTGGTATTACAAAAACTGCCGAAATATAAATGGCAGGTTATATACATATCTAGTACGTCGTGTAAGGAAACTATGATGAAATATGAATCGCTTTCTTTAGTTTTGGGTTTTGAGAGCATTGCAACGAAACAACATGTCACGATACAGAATTAACCCGGTCTGTGGCTTGCGAAATGTTTCAATATCAAAGTATGACGGAATTTAATACACAATTTAGTTTCATTTTATTTTAGTGTACGATATATAACGATATAATGAAATCAAGGTACCTCATAAACCGATCATTAGGATATTATAAAAAAAAACATCTACAATCGGTGACGAAATGTAGGATCTCCAGTTGCTCTGTCCGATTATTCGGCATATATTTATTTAAGTTTGTTTAATTTATTTACTGTTACTGTGTGGTGATATGGTGATGTCAGCTTGTGCAAAGTGTTCGCCGTCCCAAAGACGCTTAGCGTGCAACACCTTCGACAAATATTTTCTCGAGAATTGATCCTGCGTTCCTGCTATATCTATCCATACATGTTCACCAATTAATAAACTTTTAATGCTATCTCAAGTTTTACAAATCAATTTGTAAAATTTAAAAAAATCCAATTAAAACTAGGCCAAATAATAAACCATGTTTATAAAATCATATAATCCTAATAAGTTTATTTGGAATAAATAAACCCAATGAACTATACAAAATCCTTGAAATTTGTTAATTACCGTGAAGTGGAACGCGCAAAGCTTTGAAAGCAATACAAGTTTGTTACATAATTGTTGTTTTGTTTGCCTTAATATAATTTGTCTTTGCTTTTGATATAAGCATAAATTTGATAAAAGCTCGCCGACCAAAAGCGGTAGGCAGCAATTATTACTGCTCATTTTGTACGATTCTGATACATTAGGGGCACCTTGTATCTTCTATCTTGTCACTTGTCGTGCCCAACCCTCAATGTCATAAGGGCGAGTATATTTATTGTTCTTCTTTGTTTTAATCCTGAACGGACTGACTTAATTACATTTATTTGAATACTTTCCTATACTCAAAGTAGATATTTAAGATAATTAATACTTACGAATTTGTATCAATCAAGTGTGTATTCTCTTTTTACCATCTTTTAGATTACCGTAAAAATTTATAAAGTCGTTTATATCTCAGTTGTAAATAGTTCTTCATCTTATATAATTTTAAGCTGTAATTTATTCACTCCTTATCCGATTTGATAACCATATCATTTGATAACCATAAGCTGTCCATATTTGTAGACTAACCTAAAATTGGTTGGAGATTTAAGAAAAGAAACTATTTTTCCAATTTTCAAAGTAATTTTCGAAACTGTTACTTTATTCATGTTTTCCTTTAATTTTTTCGAGCAATCATTGCTCAAGACGATTTCCTAGTATAGTCAATAAACTGTCGACTATAAAACATAGCCAGATGGAATACGGAGGCCCTTACTAATAATCACATTATGTTTAAACAAGAATTCGTATTATGAATGGCGTTAGGTTCAAAGTCGAGTGTCGTATAAGGGGCGTTAATGGTCCGCATGACGAGGAAGGTAGTGGGTTAATCAGCGTCAATATAAAAGCACTGTCGCTTTCAATGGTCGCTAGTTCTTTGGGTCTACTATAGAGAGTAAAAGGTGGGTGAACGAACTGTTGTCCGCCATTGCGATCTCTGTCCACGGCGATTTATATTGTGCTTTGTGTTCCATAATGTGCTTCGGTCATAATTATTTTACTTAGTTGTAGATAATAATGTCAACAACATTATTATTTGCGTAAATTAACTAACCATTTCCCAAGTAATAAACATTATAACCTTGCGTATGGCATATTTAAGTTTAAATGCTACTTGTGCTAAGCGGCAGAACTTATTTAGATTCAAGTCAAGCGTTCAACATCCCTGAAGGTACCTCGCTACCGCTAAACAGAATTCTTCGATTAATATTCGGGACAGGACGCATTCAATAAATAGTAAATCACTCTCTACGCTCTATATTATATTGTTTCAATTTATTTGTAATTGCAGACAAAACTTCAAAATGAGGACTCTGGTCGTGTTAGCGTGTGTATTAGTATCGGTGTACGCGGCAGAAAAGTACAACTCAAAGTATGATAATTTCGATGTAGACACACTCATCGGCAATGATAGACTGCTGAAGTCCTACATTAACTGTTTCCTCGACAAAGGCAGATGCACAGCTGAAGGCTCTGATTTTAAAAGTAAGTGTTTTATTGTCTTTATGTATTTACTTTTTTATAAAATTAATCAATTCCACTAATAGGTCCATAAAATATTTAGCGTGGAACTTAGTTTCGAAGTCAGGGTGCTAGTTATTATTATCGATAAAGCAAATCTGGGGACGATATTATTAGGGAGTGACTTGTTCCTCTTGCATTGGAAGGGTAACCAGGTAATAATTGACTCACCTAAGCGTATTGCGATTAAGTGTAAATCATAAGTAAAAGATTTAAAGATTCTAATCGAATAAGTAAAAAATGTAGTTTTTAGAAGACGACAAACGTCCTAGTTATTCCAACGGTTTTATCGAAATGGTTTGAGGAAATTTGAGGAAAATGTAATTTTGCAATACTAGGTTTTACACCCGGAATCGCCCAGGTAAATTTAAAAATTGCACGATTTAAATACAAATTTTGCTATATTACTTCGAAAAAATTAATAAAAAAAATTTAGTACTTAAATTGTTAAAATATAAATAAAATTGTTTTAAAATATTCTCTTTACAATATAACTGTAAATGTGGTTTAAATAATGTTAACCAGTTGAGTACCTTTGAGTTGCTTACCTTAAACATAGCCAGGTTAGGGTTACGCAAGTATATCAACATTCACAAGGTTTTATAATATACCAGATCATATTTACGTCAAGTCCTGTAAATTACATTTCAACTTTTTTAATCATTACAAAACAAGCATAATACTTTTATAGTGTAAATTTTAATATATAATCATTCAACATTATCCTATATTTATGAACATAGGCTTTCCCCAATGCCTAAGTCCCCTTACTATTATTAATTCATATAAATTTTAATCAAAAATTACTTGCAGTTGTTTTGGTATAATTCGTAAAATGTATGTTTAAAAAGTAATAAAAAAAGGATAGATTTTCTTCTTCTTCCTCGAATTAATGTTTTATCTTAATCGCGTAGTTCATGATAGTCTCGTAAAATGACCAACATGAATGTAAATAATATATGCATCATTTTGTTATATTTATTTACAAATGTTAGTCCTCCTTGCCTATTTCGACTCTGCTATATCGTCTATGCAGAAAACGTTCCACTTTATTACAAAGATCAAGTCAAGCGGAGTCGGGTCGTACGATTTTGCATAAAAAAAGTCGAAATCAAGGTAACTGTTACCCTCTCAGTAAACGACACCATTTAACACTTATTTAAGACTATAAAGATCCTGTATATGGTAAACGTTTACACAATTATTAAGTAAAAAATAACCTGTAATGTTGTTTGTTAAAAAAAAAATACAACGAATATTTACGTAATGTACATTACATATTGTTTTGTGCTTGTTTCTTTACTCAGTTTTTCTTGAATTGGATTGGATTCTAATTGTACATTTTCAAGTTAAGCTATAGATTCAGACTAGACTAAACAAAACTCATATTCTGTGAACATACTTAATGCGCTCTCTAGTAATCGTGCCACTCGGTTCATTGAATGATTTTTCGTTTAAGCTTGTTTAATTTTCGTTAACATCCTACTACCCTCTATCCATAACGCAGTAGGTAGACGCTTTTTATTGAATAGGGGCAAACGAGCAGCGAGTCGTTTAAAATTTAGTGAACCGACGCCCATGGCCATCCGCAACATCAGAGGAACTGCAGATGCGTTGCCGGCTTTTAAGGAAAAAGTACACTCTCTTCTTGAAGGCCCCTAAGTCGTATTGGTTTGGAAAGATCATTCCACAACGCGATTGTGCGAGGCAGGAAAACCGCACGGTTGTGGAATCCATAAAGGGGGTGGGGATGGCAATGGTTGGTATGCACAAGAAATAGGGCGGGAGACAGTACACAGCCCTGTGTCACCTTGATACTACGACCCTCTAGGAGGCTGGTAATCCAGCAGTGAGCAATTTCGAGAGAAACGCTTTCTTCCACATCCGATCAAAGGCTTTGACTAAACTAATCGCCAAGGCCTTCCCCTTGCCCTCGATTGCTGCTGCCCATCGATGAGTCAGGTATGCTAGATCACCTGAGCCTGAACCTGATCAGCTGAGCGGCGCTGGCGGAAACCGTACTGACGATCGCTAATCAGCTAGTGCTCTTCTAGGTACTTAATGAGCTGGCAGTTGATGGTCATTTCCATTATATTCGAGAACGAAGAGGTAATGGCTATAGGCCTGTAGTTGGACGGATCCGACCTGTCGCCTTTCTTCGGAATCAGGTGCTTTACGGCATTCTTCTAAGATTTCGCCTACGCCTAAGGACTACGCCTAAGGAGTAGGAGAACCGAGAGAGACGCGTCCACCACCACCCCACGCCCACTCGACGCCCACTCGACTTATGGCCGTCCAGAGATTACAGCACCTTACGAACTGACCTCTGGAGATTTTCGATTTCACAGTCAGTTATTTTAACCCACTTTTTATACTTATTTGGTCAAAAGCGAAAGATAGTTAGCCTTCTGTCATTAATGATAATTATACGCATTTACATTATACGCATACAATAAACAATAACATTTTATAACAGATAAAGTTATGATAAAAATTGCACATTTTCACCAGAATTATCCAAGGAACTGATTAATAAAAACACCATTAACACTTTTTTTTATTTACAGAAGCCCTACCTGAGGCCATTGAGACCAGCTGCGGTAAATGCACCGAAAAGCAAAAGACCAACATCAGAAAAGTAATTAAGGCCATACAACAGAAGCACCCTAAGCAATGGGAGGACCTGGTGAAGAAAAATGACCCAAGTGGCAAGCACCGCGCGAATTTCGATAAATTTATCCAGGGCAGCTAAACTAACTTAATTGTTTCGCATTTAGCATAAGTTATTTACTAAGTTGTAAAGTAAGTTTTTTCTATGACTAAATTTATATCACACAAATTTGTACCAATGTACCAAAAAGCTTGAGTATTTAATTCTCAAACTTTTATTTAGTAGCTCAATGTTGATGTTTATAAAAGATCGAATAATTTAGAAAGTAACGAATTTTAAACACGAACAATGTTCCCATATTTTATTTCATGAACAATTTGTTAAGAACTCATATAAAAATTGTAATTGTAATTTATTTTAAAGATTAAAGATTAGACTGAAAATAATAAAGAATTGAAAATACATTGTTGTTTCTTTCGGATCATAAGTAAGCAGCTCTGGCCGATTTAGGTGAACGGCTGGCATTTGAGTGTTGAGCAAGTTGAGCGGAGCGGTTGCATGTTTGTTTGTGTGTCAGCCGCAGCGGGCCGCTTGCGCCAGCTCGCGGCACCTCTGACGTAAGATAGGCACCGGTTGTATAACAGTCATATAACAAGCAACGCAACCATTCCACACCGTTAGGCTTTACGACACTGAAATTATGGTTATTTTTAATAAATTCTTAGATCAGCAGGAGGTATACCTATAGGATTTTTACTTCGAATTCTGAATTTGATGTTAAAATGTACATTAAATTGTAAAATTATAATTCAATAGTGTTACTACATTTCTCTTATGGTTATAAAATAAATAAAATGAAATATATAATGCGATTAATTTATTAGAATACATAGCATCCATAAATAAACTTGGTTGGTTCACTTCTTTTAGACTTTGTTGTTTGCATACGTAATCAATGTTTCGTTTTTTAACCGACTTCAAAAAAGGAGATTTTCAATTAGGTTGTTTTTTGCATGTTTGTTACCGCAGAACTTCGAACATTAATTATTTTTGATAAAACATAGCATGTGTCAAAAAGTTGTTATTGTCATTACCATGGCAACCAATAATAAAATGTAGCTTTTTTCTATTGCTTTTTTCTACCTTTACGGGTCCATTAAAATAAATTTGAAGTTGGTTTTATTTTTCTTCTAAAACGTGAAAAGATTATTAATGTAAATGTTGAGTACATCTTGTATGACGCAGCGGTTGTATAAATTATTATTGTCCATTTTTCTTCATATCTCATTTCTACAAGCTCAAAAACATTTTTTTTTTTTCAATTCTGCTCAAGCAATATTATTTCTAATAATATACTATCATTATGCTATATCTTTGTTCAGTCACGCTTAGTTTTATTTCTTCAACACGTTAATTTAATTGACAAAAACTGCAATCGAATATTTAATGCAACGTATTAAAAAGGCTAACATATTTATTTATCAATCTATTTATGTATTTACACCTAATGTCGAAATAAAAGTCGGGATTTCCATCTGCAATAATATACACAATGAAACTCTAGTAGAATATTAATAACGGGTATTTCCTCTTCCATATACGAGTAAGTACGTGTTACCAAACGCTTGAAATGCTTCAATTGCCCCGAGGCATCAGGGCTGGCTTTTTACAATTAACTAGTAATTCGCCCTAACTTCGCCTGGGACACACACAGACTGGTAAAAAATACAGCCTAACTTACTCTCGGTTAGAATAACTTTCTATTGGTAAAACAATTTTTCAAAAACTACTGAATCAATTTTGTTTTTTGCGTTTCAGTAGTTTTTTTAGTTCATCCGAAACAAACAGTCAAATCTTTTCTCTTAATAATATATATACTATAAAATTATTGTCAAGTAACCCTTTCGATGATGCAGGATTTTATTATCATAGATAGTTAAAACCTAATCTTGTTTTAATACAGTAAGATAAAGACGAAGCTATATTTAGATATCGGACTCCTTTTCTAATATAGGGTTAAATAATATTAGGTTTTAATTTGCAAACAATTTTATTAAGTAATGCTCCATTAAGTGCTTATTAATAATAATAGCCAGAGGTCGTTATGGAATTACAGTGATTCATCATTTCTTTATTACCGTCAATTGTCATTACGTTAAAGGGCAATTATTACTTTGACATGTGTGAATACTTTCATTTACTCTTCAGCGACGAATGCTGCGAAAGCAGGTTCATATTCGTGTTTAGGGTCATACTTCTCAGTGAATTTAATAGCATCATCTGGATACCTTTCGTAAAGAGCTTTGACGATCTTCCTTACGCTTTTCTTTTGTTTTTCGGAACACTTTGCGCATGTCTCTTTTATAACTTCAGGTAGGATTTCTGAAATAAAATTTAAACAAAAGTTACACATTTTAAGTATTTTTATGGTAATCCATATCGAATTCGCATCCAATACACAAGGCACATAACAAAAAATTCATTAACAGCTGATCTGACGGTGAAAAATCGACCGAAAATCACTTATACAGTAGGTATGACTAATACAAAATATTAATAAACATTAAGTGTTTAATAAACTCGTAATAGAACCTCTTTACCGCATTTACTTAAAGCCACAAAAGAAGAAACTTAGATCTGATCAAATTTCAAGAAATGGTTTGTATCGTAGATCAGATATCTTGTTGTAAAGGTTTATTAAATTATTACATTATTAATAACACATGTATATAATTATAATATTATTATTAATATTAATATGTATTAAGAATAGTATTTACAGATTTTATATAACAACAGGGTTATATTTGTACCAATTCCGTACACTAGAATAAAGAAAAGCGCTTCGCCATCACAAATCTGACGATATCCTGAATTTCGATCCATATTCGTATTATTACCATCGTTATATCATATTATTTTCTCTTGCACCATAAAATGTTTGAGGCAATATGGTGAGAGTCTTTGATCTATCTTTGAACGGGAACGGTTTAATATCTTGTTATATAATGGGTTGCAATCGACGATTAACACATACATATTTAAAGAAAAGACTGCAGGTTTATACGAAATGAAAATCCTGAATATCTACCAAATACTCAAGGATATGATAATGAATGATTTTATTTCTACCCTCTATTAAATAATGCTTACTTTTAAATTCTTCAGAGTATTGGGCGGTGCATGGCTTCCTATCAAGGTAGCAGTCGATGTAGGACTTGAACAAAGCGGAGTCGGCAAGCACCTTATCGGCGTCGATTACGTCGTACGCAGCATCGTAACATAGCGCCATGGGGATGAGAGCCGCAACGATAAGTTTAGTAAACAACATTGTTCTGTAACATTTAACTAGTAATTAATTTAAAAAAAAAAAAACAATGAGCTCGATTGTACCCCCATGATTTTCCAGAGGATAAAAATCGAATGATTTCCCTTCCAAATCGGTGGAGCAGTTTAGGCTACAGGACGTCATAATGGAACTGGCTTATGGACATACTTGCGAAAAACATTACACTAATAACATTAAAAAATACTGTCGTGACGTCTCCTCTATTTATTTAGCATAAATACCTCAAGGTAAATACCTTATATAATATAAATATACTTCATAAATACTTCTACTTCACGGCAGTATTTTTAATGCTGTAGTACCACCCCGAACAAAACGGCCACTTAACCGCTCTACTACTATTAAAGTTAAAGTACTTAACAGTTCCGTCGCGAATATTAGCTTCCTAACTAATACCTAAAAAATTATATTTATGAGACATATGTATACCATATAATATTTAAAAATAATTCACCTAATCTTTCGATTTCTCTCTGATGCCTGGCACACTAATGTACTATACACTATGATCTGAAATGTATCCATTTTATAGTAAGGTTAAAGGGAAATAAGCAATTTTCATAATATCTAAAATAAGTTAATGAATAATTTTGTTTGTGGCCATTTTGAAGTAATTTGTAATTGTATAGGTATCGTCTAGATTCTTATCATACAACACATTGTTCAATATTTCACTGGCCTCCAATAAAGCATTATTATGAGAATAGTTGATCGTGCGATAAGGGAAATTATTAACCAAATTTTGATATAAACGTGTTGTTATTATCAGTACAATAAGTTTAGAAAATAAATTCAGATTGTTTCAATAAACATAAAAACTTACGAATTAAAGACATTTTTGTGTTCCGATTGTTACTTTAATAATTATCATTCCGGTATTGCGCTGCTCTGAAATGTCATAAAACCCTTATAAGAACGGTCACATCAAAAGAATCATCATATATTAAACACGCTAATAAATCCTGATCAGTTACACGATCTACATGTGTTCGGAAGTAACAATTTTTTTATTGTTGTTAACTTGTATTGACTTATTTATGCATCCGGGACTTCAGACAGTATTATTTTGTGGTATGACGAATCAAATTTTTACAAGAAAGCGAAAATGTTTTAAATAAAAGTGATTATCGATGACTGAATAAGCATTGCTTATACAAGCGGCTATAAAAATATGGACGGTGTATTCGAGCACTGTGTTCATTTCTTACTACGGGTCTTCAGCAAAAAGATTTAGTTTACACGTTATATAAACACGTGGTTATTAGATGAATAAAATCTATTGAAGACTTTGAAAAAAATTTAAAAATTTCTTAAATCTTTAAGTTGTCTAGTGCCCATATTATGCAACTTTGGATATATAGGTAAGTTAAGTTAAATCGTCATATTTTCGACTAAAGAATCTGTGATCCTCCGTTGTTCGCGACATTTTCGGACAACCATGTATACGTGTCTATATATTTATAAATAAAATATATAGGTTGGTTTTACATCCATTGGTTTTACAAATAAAATCTGTCGTGTACTTATCACGCGAATCTTAGATGTTTTGTAGATTTAGCTGTAGAGTAGTAAAGAAAAATAATATACTTACATATATGTAGATGTATTAGTCCGTACTAAACATTAAACTAAATATTATAAGCCTGTGCCCGTAATATATAAGAACTAAATTATATAAGCCCGTGCTTATATAATAAAGGTGAAGAGTGTTTTTGTTTGTACGCACTAATTTCAGAAATTACCCGTTATATTTAAATAATAAATAATGTTTGCTTTTGACAATCCAATTAATACAAAAGCTTATAGGCTATTTAACGACTATATTTTCTTAGTATGGTTTTGTATGACGTGGTCAAGCACTATTGTATTCATAAAAATATCGTTCTTGCAAACTTTAATATGGTGATTAATGATAATGATGGAGGTAGTAAAGGTAAGCCGTAATGAATAATAACTCTTCATGACTAAATAATAAAAGGTAACGATGCAACCGGCCTCAGTTTCCGCTCCTACTGCGGAAGTTCCGCGTTGTATGACTTCCGTTTTCGTATCGTCTCTCGCATTCATCAAGTTTCATTGAACCTCTTGATACTTCTCCTTATCGACAATAGAAATAATAGCTTTTTTATTTATTTTCTTCACTGTGCAACTCCATCACAAGTTTTTTAAGAAAAGCAAAACTTTTACGTGACTTTTTAAATTTCATTATATCTCTATGTTTAACGTTTTTTGGATAACCATTGTAGGGTTAAAAGTAACGAAACATGTATCACTATAATACGATATTCGTGATTATTTTCGGTGTTTTATAATCTCTCCTCTAATATAAGCAATGCTACTAATATTAATTGGGCGTACAATTTGTATCATTTAATGAAATGTGAAATAAGATATTTCAAATTTTAATAATTTATGTTTAATTACTAAAGACTTTTTTTTCGACAAATACAAAAACAGTGCAAAGTTGTACAACTGAAAATTTGCTCATAATATTCCGAAAGGGGCTAGGAAAAATGTTAACATGGAGGGTCTGCTCTTAATGTTTCTACACGCACTTTTTTCTTACAAGCTGGTACTAGGTGTGCGGAAACTATCTCTTTTCTTTTCTTTTTTCCAAGATTTCTTCTAGGTTTTTACTCTAGAAATGTTCAACTGATTCTTCTCTCTGTACTTATTACATAACATAGACACAACAATAAAAATAATTAAAATACTTTTGGACAAATTATATTCTATAAAAAAATGTTTAGTGTAATGCAATGGGTAAGGTGGCTAAAACCTTGTCATTTCTTACATTTGATAAGATAGATTTTGCGGGCACCGGTTTAGCTACTGTGTGTGGGCTAAACTGAGCTGCTGAAAGTCTTATTTGACCGCTGTTTATAGCGGCGACTTTGTTAAGACTGCCTATTACTTTTGTAGTAGGAAGGCGTGAAGATTAAAACACGAAGCAGAGTGACGTTGTGACTGCAAGCTTATGGAATAATTTATTTGTTACAAACTTCGAAATATACACTTAAAAATAGTAGAGGGGTGTCGACGGACGTGTACAAAAAAGCTTAAGGTTGTCTCAAGTAGTCTCACTTCTTACGGCAATAAATTTAACTACAAACTGACATTTTTCGGCCGTCGCCAAAGGTCGGCCGATGAAACACATATGTTTCTGAGGGTTAGTTTTTTGTGCTATGCCCTTCGTAAACAGGTAAACCAATGTGCGAACAGCTACATAGACAAAAAATTCTCTTTCCCACCCTTTTCTAAAAAGAAAAGGGCGGGAAGGGAAAGACGATTTGACGAGAAAAGGGATGGATAGGAGAAAGCAATGTTAATTTTCTCTCTATTAAAGGTAGGCAACTCATCTCCAACTCGCAAATGCTTGTTGCAGATGCCTATGGGTAGCTGGTCACTCAGCTTGGACGTTTACTACCTTCTCGTGCAAAAAAATCTACAGTAATAGACTACTTACTTTTGGTGAAACTTATCACATGTAAAAAGTCTCAACGTACTTCAGTTGGGACACCTACCTACTTCATAGGTTAATGATCAATATCTTACTAATTTAATAATTAATATATTATTAAAGTTTATATCATCTTATTAACATTCCTCATATTATATTCAGTTCAGTTTTTATATAACTCGTCTTGCATCATGCAAACAGAAAGACCTCGTAAATCCGAAACATTATGAATTCATTGCGTTCTAAGATCAATTATATTTGGTGGACGTACATATGTATCTAAAACTTCCATCTCATAGTACTGTGTACAACCAGCTGTTACATTTAATATAATAAATAAACGAATAATAAAAAATAGATCGCAAGTAACGGGTTTGCGTCAGACAAATGCTGATCTGTAATTGCAATGATGTCTTTGTTCTAAAAATAATTGTATTGATTTAAAATTCGCTTCTCTAAGAAGTCCTCTCAGGTGAAAGTACCGTTTAATATTTTTTTTTATTTACAACAGAAAAAAATCAGCTCAACTTAAATAACAGCAATTCTAGTTTTACAAAATTACAATTGTATCGATATTTTGCTTTGTAAAAGGAGATAAACTCATCGTCCTCAGCGACCCGCGCTTATATTTGAGAAATCAAATCATTAGATGTTAATCAATTGTCATCATGTCCGAGATGAGGCGATTACATCAAAGGAGCTGTAGGAGAAGAATATAGTATTAGTGTCATAAAATGACAGGTTATGACAGAAATTAAGCATAAAATATACATCTATAACTCCATATCATTAACATATGGAGTTAAAACAAAGTTGCTTTTCGATGCTCTATTTTCCGCTAACTCCTTTTAAACCACGCAACGGATTTAAAAACGACTTTAACCTTCGTTCAGATAATTTATTTCGGATTTTTTATATGTAAAGTACATTATAATTGAAATTTAGTATATATGAATAATCACCATATTTCTGAACCTCCAAAAAAGTGTTAATAATTTTGCTTTCATGGCTTACGTAGGTTAAACCATGGGACATACATAAAAATTATGTGGAATTATAGATGCTAAATAAAACTTTGCGTTGGCATATCTCTATCTTCTGTTGTATTTGAAGAAAATGTGGTTATTGTCTTCACAATAACCATATTTTCTTCGAATAAAAAAACAATCCTATAAAAAACCTTCCCTCGCTACGACTGGTTATGGGGATACATTAATAAGGTTTTATGAAGTTGATTGTTGAAAAACCCATAGGCAGGTTGCTCTACGTGCGAAACCGGGGCAGTGTCGCTAGTAAATAATAATAGAAAAAAAATGTACAAATCGTCGACACTGAATAACTAGATTATTCAGTGTCGACGATTTGTACATTTTTTTTTTCTATCCGAATCCGAATAGCAACTAAATATAATCGTAACTCAGAAACTCTACCATTTTTTTTTAAATTTTGTAGGAATAACTTTCATTTTAACAACAATACGGAGATTCTAATAAAAAAAAATACGAGATGCTTATTAAATGTACACTATTTAAAACTATTCTACTAGAACCCTTTTAACACAGAAGTGTCTCCTAGTCGATACAAAGTCCTTGCCGATGTAAACCGGAATACGAGCTGCACATTGAATACAAATTAACTACTCAGTAAACAGGTAAATATAAAAGAGAAGTGAATGCACAAACAGCCAACTGTACCCTTCGTAGAATTAGTGACGTAAAAATAAAACTGATATTACTCTTTTACGCGTTCACGTTTTCACGTGACTTGCTCTTAAATATAAGTTCCCACGTCTTTGAGTGCTACGAGTAGTCAACTGACAAAAGTATCTCTATATGGCAGGAAGTGAGCATGTTGACATACACTGTCTATTAAATCATTGCTCTCGTACATCATAACATTAGCACGCTTTTGGTTTTTCATTGAAGTCTCGTTATGTTTATTTGTACAAAAATAAATCTGCAACCAACCCGGAGTCTAAAAAATTTAAAACTTAGTAAGGTATAAAAGGAATGTTTGAATTTCACAACATATACTTCTTCAAAAATTATGCGGAAAAGTTATATTTGTCGTGGTTTTGAGATTAATAATGAAATTTTATTGTAAGTATCCTTTGGCTGAAAATCTGAGGTCTCGCGACTTGCTAATTTAGTTTAGTATTATATAAAATATATTTAATGATGAAATAAAATAATTTTAATGTTTATTATTCAACATGTCTTAAATATTTTTAAATTAATTTATTTACATTTCATAAATCTTTATTATTTGATAATGATATATTACATAAGTTATGTGCGAAAAACAAAATTAGCGGTGCATTTGATCTGCAGCAGATCTGCAACTACGCACAGATTGGAATGCCCATTAAACCAGAGTCTAATGTTGGGCTGCTTACATCTTCTGTGCTGTTGAAAAAAAACAATATGTAACATTAGCATTTCAACTTCGAGCGCAGGCTGCAGCAGAACTCCCAACTTCTGGCAGAATCAATCCAATCAATTCAATTCGAATTTTGTGAATTTTATGCTATTTTATAATGTCATATTTAATACGTTATATAAGTATATATATTCCCAAGGAGGGTTGGCGTCAGGCAGGCGGTCGGCCGTAAAACTAGCCAAAACCAGTTGCAGTATGGACTACAGTAGAGTCCAGGATATATGGAAGAGCAGTGCGTACATACTGTACCGACCCTACGCAAGTGGGAAAAGGACAGGAAGATGATGATCAATGTTTATTGTTCAAGACCAAGATAATAGCGTTTTAAAGCAGAAATTTAAATGAGATCTTATTTTCAGTTATTTTTAACCGACTGCAAACTGCTTCGGTTGTATTTTTTTTTTATTTAGGTTTGTTACTGCAGATCTTTGTCATTTCCGAACCAATTTCAAAAAAAAAATCTTTTCTTGGAAAGGAAACATTAAGATGTTGGTGCCATTTAATTACTGGGCTTGAAGACTAGCTCTTTTCTAGTAGATCTAGTAGATTTTCTAGTCAGATTTAAATCCACTGGACTACAAGATATGGTAATATTTGAAGGAGAAAGTCTACGTTAAACCTCATCAGAATATGGAGTCTCTCCGAGCATCTGTGGTTAAGGCAGCGGCAAAAATAGACATGAATATGGTGCGTGCTGCGATCGACGATTGGGCGCGCCGATAAAGGGATGTCGTATAGGCATTTGTTCAAAATGGGGGAGGGCATTTCGAACAATGTAAATAAAATTGTATTTTACATTTACTTATCTTTAATTTCATACATAAATCCTAAAGGCTTGCCAAATGGTGTATCATTAATTACATTAAAGTTTTTGAATTTATGGCCTTACTAGGTATAGACTCATATGAAATCAAAATCTTTTCGCGAAGAAACATTTGTGTACGACTGGTACAAAGTTGATTAATAATATTTTAACCAGTTTTAACAAAAATAAAACTAACTTCAAATTTATAATTTTAATTACTAACCTAACAAAATGCATAACAAAAAAGGATACAGTTATCGTGACTTACGCCCATTTTTACCATCGACTCCTAACTAGGGAGCTTTAAGGGAAACTCAAGTGCTAGTTTCAGTTTCATCATTGCCAAAGTGTTACCCAAAGTCTACCACCACTGGCCACTAGTCTGGCCCCTAGGCGCTTAAAAGATATGGGCTAGATATTTGGCCTTTTAGCGATAAGTGACGATTCATATGTTGTATTGTGGTACTTGTTTAATATAAAATAGTAATTGTTATTAAGTATTGTAATTTTTATAACAGTTGATTAAATAAATAATCAGATTTTATTAAAATCGCCATGTACTTTTTCTGAGACGGGATTTTTTTACACAATATGTGACAAACACTTCTTAAAATATTAATATTATCCATGTATACTTTTTTTTTGAAGAGCAGAAAAGAACACTATTTTGAAAATACATAAGTAAATTCCCAGTCCTTTTTCAAAATCTGATAAAAGTAGGTTCACTTGTGGTACAAAAATGATACAACAACAAGGAAACATAACTCGATTCACTGTTAAGGGCATTGACATTACGTAAGAAACATGTTTTGGAGACAAAGATAATTTGTAAAGACGCTTTTTGTATGAATAAAAAAGTTGATTAATTTTTTCCGTTATAGGATGTTTAAATATACAAAGATGTACTTATTTTTGTTAACTTGTATGAGAAGATAATTAATACGATCATCGACACACTTCTTTCTCTAATTCCGAGCACGGTAAACGTTTTGTATGCGTCCCGTTACATCGACCTCTTCCTCCGTCGAGGACTGGTTTTAGAGAAATGTTTGCACCCCACTGTTAGGAGCCGGAGAAACGACCATACCGACATTGGCCGTCGAACCCGAAGGACTTACACCGTACTTTCTTCCAAGTGAGTGTTACTTGTTTAATTCAAATCTCATTGCGCTTTTACGCCGTTTAGAAAGTACAGTTTTAGTATTGTGAAAGCGAGCGGTATTCTCGCATCGTACGTTGACCGAATTCACTTATTGTGTTACAATGAATATAAATAATGAAATCTAATGACAATGACCGCGTATTTTTGTTTATTTAATTTTAATATTTAGTACGTGTTCGTTGTATTTATCGTACATGATAGCATGAGACGTTACCACGTACGTATACAAAGTAATGTAAAGGATTTCCTATTTCAAATCTAGTGTACATTCAAGAAATTAAAAAAATATTTAAGGGTAAGCACTATTATTTTATCACCATAGACACAAAGAGCAATTTATTAAGAAATTTTGTTAATAGTTTTTACAGCTTAGTGAGAAAAGGACCGGTAGAAAGACCGGATGACAGTGTGTGTACTCCGAAAACTTAATTTTTTGCTTTTAATTAATTTTGTAGTTTTATTGTCATTTTGTATGCATATTTTCTAATTTTTGAATGGATGTACAACATGTGAATCGAACCCATTACTGGTTATTAGTAGTGAAATCTTTAAATTTAGATTTGTTTTAAATAAGTCTGCACAATGTCCACAATGTATCTATTTATTAGTCTTTGTTCTTTTATCCACAATGTATCTATTTATTAGTCTTTGTTCTTTTATAGACAATAATAATAATAATAATTATTGTTGTATCTTTTCTAGACAAAGATGAGACGTTGGATGTTATGCGTGTTCGCGCTGACGGTGGTGGTGTCATGCTCCGCACAGCAGCAATTCATCAACCGCTACGACAACTTCAACGTGGACTCCATCATACAGAACGAGAGAATACTCCTCGCTTACTACAAGTGTGTCATGGAAAAGGGACCTTGTACTAAGGACGGCAAGAACTTCAAACGTAAGCATATCTAATTCTAATGCTAAGCGAGCAATTCTTGTCGTTAAATCGGCTATCTCGTAAACGACTCTAATGATTTAGAAGAAATTTTAGATTTCGGTACGGAATTTATTTTTAAATTTATGTTCATAGAAATCTTATCGTAAAATACTAATAATTTACATAATTAATTTATGTTGGCGCACATAAATTAATAATCTTTTGATTTAACGTATATAATGTAACTTCTATAACTAATCTTATCTTTTTGTTAGGTAATCCTATATTATGACGGATAACCGAATACTAAATATTATGTATTTTAAAGAAACACAATCATATAAAAGACAACGCCGAGCGAAGCTAGGCCAACACCTAATTGTCATTTACCAGGTGTACCAGAAAGTTTTTACCGGTTTTTCTAACAAATGGCGCTAGCCGTCAGTATGGAATAAAATAAGTTGGCATATATATCATTTTATTCTACTGTCGTTAACCTTCAAAAACTACTCATTTTCATTCTGACTAAATAATAGTGTTATATTGTTGTAGCTCTGTGAATATGTCGAATTTTGTATGTGAGAAAGAACATTTGCGGCATGCATTGCTTTTCTTATTTCATCAAAAGAAAAAAGCAATTGAAAGTCATCGTTTGTTGATAGAAACTTACGGAGAGAATGCACCAAACGTAAAAACGTGTGAGACGTGGTTTCGAAAATTTAAAAGTGGGGATTTTTAATTTAACAAACAGTAGACGTTCGGGTAGACCAACAAAATTTGTGGACGCGGAATTGCAGGAGTTATTGGACGAAGACCCAACCCAAACTCAAAAACAATTAGCAAAACGGTTAAATGTGGTACAAGAAACGATTAGCGACCACTTACGAGCAATGGGAAAGATTTTAAAACTAGGAAGATGAGTGCCACATTAACTGATGATAGGCAAATGGAAAATGCTGCTTCAACGGTACGAAAGAAAGTCATTTTTGTATCGGATTGTGACGGGTGATGAAAAACGATTTTTTTTTTTTTTTTCGAAAATCCAAAACGTAAAAAAATCGTGGCCAACCTGGCCCATCAACTCCAAGGCCGGATCGTTTCGGCAATGCTCTGTGTTTGGTGGGACCAGGGTGGTGGGGTGTATTACGAACTTCTAAAACCTGGTGAAACAGTGAATACTGATCGCTACAAACAACAAATAATCAATTTGAATAATGCATTGATTGAAAAACGTCCAGAATGGGCCCGAAGACATGGTAAAGTGATTTTGTCGCATGATAATGCACCATCACACACAGCAAAACCGGTGAAAGACGTATTAAAATCGCTTGGATGGGACGTATTATCACACCCGCCGTACTCTCCGGACCTGTCTCCGTCCGATTATCACCTTTTCGCATCAATGGGACACGCACTGGCTGAGCAGCACTTTGCAAATTTCTAAGAAGTCGAAAAATGGGTCGTTGAATGGTTCCGCTCAAAGGACAAGCAGTTCTTGTGGAATGGCATTCATCATTTGCCAGAAAGATGGACAAAGTGTAGAATCAAAGGGCCAATACTTTGAATAAATACCATTTTTATTTTTTTATTTTTAATTATTTGTCTTTTCATTTAAAAATCCAGTAAAAACTTTCCGGTACACCAAATATAGAGGTGTCCAGAAATTGCATGAACAACGGGACACCCCAGTAGCCTATTTAGGCGTTTGAGGAGTTAAAGATGATGAAAATCGTCATTATATATTCGCCTAAAAACTTGTAGTCTCCTTTTATAAACACCATTTCCATATAATAAATTTCGCACTCGGATAACTGATATATAAAACCAAGAATTACTATAATTAGGAACCATTAATATTATGGAAGAACAAATAAATCAAAATAATTATTTTAAACAGTTGGAGTCGTGAACTAGTTAACTGTTGTAGTAAACTGTATATAATTACAATGGAATGTTATTCTGCTCATAAATCAAATAACCTACAGTTAAGGGAATATGTAAAATTGTTCATCAATGAGAAAATATTACTTATAAATGATCACTTGTACGCATATAAACATATTTTATAAGTATCACTGTTTATGTATTTCGTTCACCAGCTGGCCTTGTGGTCTAATTGTCATGGTGCCTGATTTATGATACTAGATTAAAGACAAATGAATCTGTGACTTTGGAGAGAATTGATATTAAAGAACATGATAGTTACAAGGCATATAAATTTTTTGTACCCCAAAGTAAATTAGAAATATTTTTGGATGAAACTATTTGGCCTACGGGCATTATTTTCAGACGCTTCGTGAATTTGAAATATAGAACTCTAAATACGTTACGTAAAGACGGCTTACATTACAA
>DWLR01000033.1:0-51653 GCA_018246295.1 Papilio alexanor hazarajatica | reverse complement strand
GCGCAAACTTGTGTCTTATTGGGGTTAAACTCGACAAGATTTTGTCGACCCCAAACCGAGACATTACCTAATAAGGTCTCAAGTTCAGACTTATTACTTCGTTACGGTTTAAAAGCAACGAAAGTACACAATTTATGAGAATCTTATTACATATTTGAGAACTTTGTGCTACATATCATGGGAAACGTTCAAATGTTATAGGTATATTCCACAGAGTGAGTGATGGTTTTAATCCCTTACTATCCTACCTTTGTTATAGTTACTCTATATCCATTATTTTGTCGTCATTGTACTCCGAATCCGAAAGGTCATATTTGATCTTCGTTCATTGTGCATAAGGCTATTTAAAAAAAATGCCGAACAGTTTTTCGTTCTATTATTATTTTTATAGCAGAAGGTAGCAAACAAACAAGCGACCACTTAATATCAAGTGCAGATGCCTATGGGTAGCGGTCACTACTAACTAATACTACTTATATAATATCAGGTTGGCGACATATAGGGTGTTTTTATAGAGGTACAGAACTTTGAACTGGAATAAAATAAAGATGATCTTTTTTAATTGACATGAAATTTACTTTATTCGTAAGATAATCTTCTTGCATTATATTTTAAATATGACTTCTGTCATATGACCGCCACGGCTGGCTCGGACGTAGTCTAATCTGGAGGACCAATTTTCGATGACGTTTTCCAACATTTGTGGCCTTATATCGACAGTAACGCGGCGAATGTTGGCCTCCAAGTGGTCAATCGTTTCGGGCTTATCGGCGTAGACTAGCGACTTCATATATCCCCACTGAAAATAGTCCTGCAGCGTTAAATCGCACGATCTTGGAGGCCAATTCACGGGTCCAAAACGTGAAACTATGCGGTTACCAAACGTTTACTTCAATAAATCAATTGTGGCACGAGCTGTGTGACATGTTGTACCGTCTTGTTAAAACCACAGCTCCTGCACATCATAGTTGTTCAATTGATGAACGAAAAAGTCAGTAATCATGGCTCTATAGCGGTCACCATTGACTGTAACGTTCTGACCGGCATCGTTTTTAAAGAAGTACGGACCAATGATTCCACCATAAAGCACACCAAACAGTCAGTTTATCTGGATGTATGGGTGTCTCAACCTACACTTGAGGAGTAACATCACTCCAAATACGGCAGTTTTGTTTATTGACGTATCCATTTAAACAAAAGTGAGCTTCAGCGCTAAACAAAATTCGCTTATGAAAATCGGGATCAACGGCAATCTTCATTTGGGCCCATTTACCGAATCTACGCTTTGCTAGGTGATCGTGTGGTTTTAATTCTTGCACGAGTTGGATTTTGTAAGCACGCAAGCCAAGATCTTTCCGCAAAATCTTCCATAAAGTGGATGGACACATATCCAATTCCTGTACACGATGGCGGATAGACTGATTCGTGTCTTCCTCTACGCTGCACTCTACAGCAGCAACGACTTCTGTACGCATTGAACGACATCTTTGTGGATGCGTAATATCATTTAGAGTAAACGTCGTGCGAAAACGTTCCATAGTTAATCGAATTAATTGCTTTGATGGACGAATATGTTGACCGTAATATGGACGTAGTGCGCTATACATATTTCGAAGAGAACCATGATTTTCAAAATATATTTGCACAATTTGGAAGCGTTGTTCAGGCGTCAGTCTACTCATGTTGAAATGCCAAACCAAACTAAACATTATATACATACACAAACACTTGACAGCTGACAAAATGGCTGCCAGTTAAAAAAGTGTTGCCAACTTAAAGTTCTATACCTCTATAAAAACATCCTATATAAACCCGCCATCTCAGATTATAAGTCTTCCTTATTTTTGTATTATTAAACAAAATTATTATTCAATTATATAAGCACCATCATTGTGTACTACTTGTCGCCAATGCGTTGGCAGAGATAGCCTTCCTTGTTGAAGGCAGAAGGTTGTGAGTTCACTTTTCAGATGTTCTTCATCCATTAATTTTTTATCTTGTTAGTAATGAGAACGAAACAGGTGGTAATCAGGCGGCGAAATGTCTGATGAGTACGGTGGGTAGGGAAGGACAGTCCACCCCTGTGTAATAATTTTTGCACGAGTTACTCTAGCTATATGAGGTCAGGCGTTGTCGTGTAAAAAGTTAACTTTGATTTTTTTGTAATTTAGCTACAACACGATCTAGTTTTTTACAGTAAATAGCGGCCGTAATTGGCAAAAGCTTGGGAGCTTTATTGGAATAAATAACCCCGTTTATTCCCCACCATACACCTAAAATCACCTTTTTGCTTGCGTCAGGATTTAGTGTAGATACATCCATTTCTCCAGCTCTAAGCCACTGACGCTTACGAGTAAAATTGTCGTACCAACATGACCCATTTCTCATCTCTTGTAATAAAATTTTGCATTCATTCATGTACGATGCAAACTCAGCAACTCAGAGTTGAAGTGATGTCAGTTCATGCGGCAACCAAACTGAATAATTCCACGTGAATCTTAAGGTATGAAGATGATTAACTATTGCATTCTGAGAGCAGTGAAGCTATCGAAATAATGTGTTGGATTTATAAGTTGCCACCCTAATATATAGTGCCGACCTTTAATAGACGGGGATAAATAGAAAAATGGGTATTTCCCCATTCTATCCATCCCCTACTCCGTCAAATCCTCATTCCCTTCCCATTCTTTCCATATTAAAGAAGGATGGGAAGGGGAAGTAAACTCAAATTGAGTCTCCACCACCTCACTCATCAGACGAAACGCAGAATACTTCTACTTCACGCGTGTCCTAATGTGAGGTCTTGATATTTCACCGGTCGAAACCATTCGGCAACAGATGTTGTTGTTACGGACTCTTGATCCGTGACTTATTCTGACGCGCTCACCTTCAAGAGAACATTTATTCCAGTAAGCCAATGCTTTATTAATGCTTACATCTTTCGGTTACATTGATTCTTAACACCAAGTGCGTTTTTGGTCAAGCTATGGCAGAATAGTATCAGGTTAAAGTAAAGGCTGACTATAGCTCCAACTAGCTTTCATTTAATGCATAAATAGGAGTCTTAGTACGAAACTAAGACTTATTATGATCATAAATACCATGACTGGTGTCCGAAATACCCACGGCCTTTATGCTATCCCCATTTACAAACTCTTAAATAGTTCATTGCATCATGAGCTTCCGAGAAGAAAACCGCTTAAATCGTAAAGATATGTCTCAACTAGAGTATGATAACTATGGTAGATAATTCGCAACAGAACAATACCATCCAAGTAGTTTAAAGCCGACTAATTAAAATTAATCCCGACTACAACATACAAATTTCGATACGAGAAATAATAAAAAATGTGGTTGTATTGAACCAACTGCACGTTACTGTACTTTGACTGGTTTAATCGTGTTACGTATATATACGTAAGCATGCATGTAAACATAATGGTGAGTTACTTTATTTTCTTACTTTAACTGGCATAGACAAAAGAAATTTTTATCTTATAAGTAGTTCGTGGACTTGTCGCATTCGACGACCAACGACGTAGCATAATGACTTTCGCAAATACACTTAACATATTTTAGGGGGGGGCTTGGAATTTTATGGTACACTATAGTTCCGCAGCATCTACTTTACCACCATTATGTCATTACCCTATCCTATACTTACTATATTTTTTTATTGTCAATATTCGGTATATGCTTTTAAACATGTTAGACATGACTTGTTTCTAAGTAAATTATTACCGCAGCTCGGTGAAACAGACATGAACTTTAAACGAATTCATCCTCCGTTGACTAGATGTAGGGTGTAATATGCATCGGAAGGGTTAGGAATGTTGCCCACGGTGGACTTTTTATAGCAATATGCACGAGGCTGAATCGCGCCAATCACGATGCTATATCGCGACTGTATCCATGCAACACTATTTTTAACGCTTGACATCGAAGCGGGCGCGGTGATCACCGGGGCTCTACACTGTAATATTTTGTATTGAATCGCATCTGTCGCCATGCAATCGCATTCTTGCGAGTCGAGCGTTTGCATCCCAACAAAAAAATTGCCGTGGGCGACCGCCCTTAATGTTAGTAAAGTTTAATTGGAGGGAGGCAGGAGGGGGTGGCATCGGCGCACGAACCAGTGTTGCCAATATATGCGATTTGTCGCCAATTAAGATACTCGGAATGGAAATCGAAGACAAAATTCTAAATAGTGACTTTTAGGCTATTTGAAGGACAAGGCCCTTATATTAATTAGACGAAAGAAACACAACACAAATCAACATAAGCACAAGAAGAAGAAAAAAACTCCCACGCAAAATGTAAAGAGTGTGATTAGAATAAAGAATAAAAAAGATAAACCTGACCACACAAAAGCTGATGCATCGTTTGAAAATGCGTTGCTTCCACTGGATTCAATCGATTTTGGAGAAAGTTTCAATTATTGCAAAAAAGTATGTTCCTGCCAAAAAAGCCCAAGAAGCCAAACAGCGAAATACTAATTTCCTCATGCACTTAGTGAAATAATTAGTTGACAGGTAATTAATTCAATGTATCAGTGGTGTAAAAAACTTTTATCACCAAGCCACGTGTGCCTCTCGACCAGCAGAGCTAATTTTAATGATTTTCACTGACAATTAGGGAAACCTAATATTGATCGGCAAGCTATAACGAACCCATGGCGTTCTTTAAGTATTTTGTTCATCGAGGAAATAATCTGTACAGCTTCTCCCAATAATATTGTAAATTTTTGGGTATAGGTTTTGAAAATGCGGAATTCTGGATCGAAAGATTCGATTCAAAGATTTAGCTTTAAGAATTGTCTCTGCGTTAACTCTCATTATCTTTAAGTAATGCCGTCGATTAAGAAATTTCACTATGATGGACAAAATTAAGGAATTAAATGATTAATTTACATGCTGTCAGAAAAATGAATGAGTCCAGCGGAACTTGCGCCTTGGAAATGTTGTTGGAATTTACAGTAGTTACGGATAATGTTGATGGCGAAAGTCTTGTGAATGCTTTGTTACCGATGAAGCAGAATCATGCTAATAAGGGTTTCTTTGATTTTAATTTTCGATACTTACATTTATTTGACACTAAGGCATACTTGTAAGTAAATATATTATTTAAACTACGTCTTTTTGTTTAATCATATCGAAGTTTTGGCGTTTGGACCTTTAGGTTACCTCAGCTCAAATTTGACCACATTAGGCTACTCAAGCTGCGAAAAATGACGATATCAGCTTCCGAGTTGTTGGCAACACTAGCACGAACGAGTGGGAGGCAAACAGGCGAAGGGGGGGACACGTGTCCCGATCGAAAAGATCAAAGGTTACGCTACTCTCGAATTTATTTCCACGTCTATTTTAAGCAAATTGAAAAATTTTCATTTCATCATATTATCAATTAATGCCTTTATATCTGCCTGCAACGTTTTGCAAAAATGTACCTCATTTCTTACTTTCAATTTTAACTCGCAAACTAGCATACACACGGAATGTTCGACGTAAGCCTCCCTCTTGATACACTATGATATTAACTTTAAATCTTCACAATACGATGTCTGAACCGATAATCTTACCATACAACGACCGACTAGTTTGCTGGTCTAAACTGATTCCCACTAAACTAAAATATATTTAGTCTAGATCGCACTATTACGAGTAGGTACACGCTAGATTAGGGGTCGGAAATAGACAGACGGCAGTACGTGGCCGGTCCGCGGAAAGTCGTCGAAACTCTAGTCGCAAAATGTTGTTTAATATACCTATTTATTAATTTAAATTATATTTTCATTTACCGTACCACTATTTTTATACGTTGAAAAACCCCAAAAATATTTTTCTCGTATTCAATACAATTTTTTTTTTTTTTCAACAGTATCAGGACATCGATAAAATATTTTAGACTGTAACCAGACCTCCTAGAAAATTACTTCCTGACCTCTGCGCTAGATGATTCTTTGTTAAAGATTACTTATTAAAGACATTTTTATTTTATATATTTTGTAACAAAATTTTTTGATACAAAATTATCACAATTCTAATCATTCCGATTAAGCTATAAAACTTTGAATAGCTATAAGGCTAGGAAATAATTCAAATAATCGTATTGTGGGTCTGAACCCAGAGTGAGGTGTCATTTCATTCGCATTCTGCCCCGGAGTGTTATAAAGGTACTGTCAGTTGGGTTTATTGATTTTTAAATTTACTAATAGTTTATGTAGGTAAAATGAAGTGCAAAAATTGAAGCTGCAAAAAGTTGCCGGTACTCGCCGAGGGAGAATTTACCTCCCTACGCTCGGAAATCTGAAACAACCTACCGGCCTCCCACTCCATAAAATGCGGTTATTGAATTTTCAACTGAATTATAATTTAATGACAACGTCAATTATATTCAATCAAAAAGTGGAATTAAATAACAAGCTATTTTTTTGGCACTTCTACCCATTGCCACATTTCCCGAAGAATTGGAATAAATAAGTAACGGCGGTATCAGAACATGGTATTGGACGCCGCAAGTGAATGTGGATTGGCCACACTCTCTTTCGTGAAATCAACCACACTGTGTCCAACTACGGCGAATTAGGACATTAAGTATGTAGGCTAGGTAGGTAGGTCTCCCACAAGACGGAGCGACGATGTAGCGGCAGTTCCCAAACAACAAAATTACTTACTCTCGGTACTTTATTACCAAAACAACATTATTAAAAATCACGACTACAATTTACAACAGTAAAGTTCCTTCCTCACATGACACGAGAGCACGAGTCTGGTAAACTGACTTGAAGAATTTTGTAGTTGTACCTATTGACTATTCAGCCTAATATGAGTAGGTACCTATTGAGTTCTACAAGAATGCAGACACAATTTAAATTAAATTCAATTGAGTGAGTTTGCTTATGTTTAACCATATTATTTTCGGGTATCGGTGATGGTCCAAGTTAATACCCAATGAACCAGAGGCTAATGTTGGACTGCTTACATCTTCTGTGCTGTTGAAACAAATCAATATGTAACATTAACACTTCGAGACTATTAACACACACTTCTCACACACTTCTACACTTAAACTTCGAGCGCAGGCTGCAGCAGAACCCCCAACTTGTGGCAGAATCAATACAATCAATTCAGTTCAAATTTTGTGTATTTTATATTGACATATTAAATACCTTATGTAAGTATATATATTCCCAAGGAAGGTTGGCGTCAAGCAGGCGGCCGGCTGTAAAACTATAGCCAAAACCAGTTGCAGTATGGACTACAGTAGAGTTCAGGATATATGGAAGAGTAGTAAATACTGTGTCGACCCTACGCAAGTGGGATAAGGGCAGGAAGATGATGATCGGTGATGGTCCAATTTGAAAATAAACATTTATGAAGTAAATAGTGATCGCCCAGCGGTCGAAATACGATCATCATTCGTTAAGTTTCTTTTGTAGAAGAATTCGATTAGTGAATGAATGAATATTTAACTAATTTCACCATCATCATCAACCTGTATAAGTCCTCTGCTGGACATAGTTCTGACGATGCGCGGATCCTGGTTTATCATTTGGGGGGGCTTGACCCTTGAAGCTGTTTGTCCTGCTTTAGCTTAAAACTAAAAGACGTTCTCGGCGCCCCTAAAAAAATACTGTCACTGGTGTTCTTTATCAGTCTCGATTATAAAATTACCCAAAGTTCGTTCGGACAGCGAAAAAAGTAACAGGATTTTAAATTTGTGAGTGCAGCATACAAATGATTTTTATGGGTTTGAGCCCGATACACCCCATCGGCCAATCGCCACTTCCACTTAGGTTACCGAAGAATTGTGAGTGGCAATGAGTGAGTAAAAAGATTGCTTCTTACGTCCAAAATAAATATCCTATTAATCCAATTACGGTATAATCATTAAACAAAGAAAAAAATCTCAACGGCTATCATTGATATGATTACATCAATTCATACCCAAACATTGTAGTCAAATCAATGCTTAATTATATAGGTAACGGTAAAAGGTCACGACCTAACTGCACTTGCGCGTAAAGTATTGATTTTAAAATGCAACTGCAAATGTGTGCATTGAGAACATCGCACTCTCACAACTATTACTGGATGTGGTAATACGATTGACACATCCACAGATAAAACTGCCTAATTTCTGAAAGATTTATTTTAAGAATTTCATTATTTGTCGATACCATAAACAGGAATTTGTCATGCTTTCTTTTATATATTACGTTAGAAGTACATGTGGTATTTAAATAACAAACCCAAGTTTTAATTAAGAATAAGAATTTTCAGTCGCGTCAAAAGTTTTAAAGTGCAGTAAAACCAATGTTAACAATACAATTTTGTAAAAGAAGTTCTTTTATTCAGTGAAAAAACTGTACTTAAAGAATATTGTGACAAACTTAGTGACGCTTAAAACATTATTAATCGTTAATATACAAAATAAAAGATGTCTTGATAATTATGATCATTGGCAGACCTGAGCAAAGCAATGTAAAGTGACAAGCTTTAAAAAATACTGTCCTAAAAAGTTGGTGTTTCCGTCATGCGAATTCGTGCTGCATGAAATTGCATCGTGAATGTATAAGCCTATTCATCGCACGCCCATATTTTGAATGACGGACCAGTCAATCGTCAACATGACTAATTTTTTTTTTGTTCAAGTAGTGAAAAAAATATTCCAATCGGCAAACAATAGTTAATATGAAAAATAAGGATTAACCCAACTGGCTGAAAAGTCTATTACTCGTACTCCGAGAAAATCTATTAATGATAAATAGCCATTTTTGCACCTCTGTAACCTAAAACCTTGGATTAGTGCAAATCCTCCATAAGCGAAAAGGAGCTTAAAAAGTACTTATTCAGGTTTAACTATAGTTTAAAAAAATATTAAAGACAAACCACGACTTTTTTTTCATATGTACAGTCGGGTTCCTTGGCGGTATTCCATTTTAAAAGATACAATTATTTGAATAATTCGTGCGCCTTGAGAAGTTAACGCAGAAACAATAACCAATGGCATGCCACTTTTAAATGTGTTAGGACAACAAGAAGTTCGGCCAATGTTGTAACAATAGAGTATTCATAAATAATGATTTCGTCGGAATGGCAGTGGTCGTAAAACTTCCAGAGCGAAAAACAAACAGCGGTGATGACAATAGTCAGGGGTACGGTGCAGGTACGCGACAGATTTTATTTTATTTTATCAAAACATTAATAGCAGCCTAATTAGTTATTTGTAAAAAGGAAGCGGAGTTTTGCTCCTCGCAAGGAACAAGGCATTTTTTGTAAGTGAAATACCGCCAAGGAACTCGACTGTACCTAGAATCTTCATCTAGTGGACTTTAATATAATCACTTTAGCCGATTCGTATAAAGCTCAACTGGATCACAAAGGCTCACTTTATCAACATTATTTAAAATATATCCTAAGTATCAAACATTGGCTTTATCTATATATCTATGTACTTCTACAAAGTTTGTTTATGGCTTCCCCTACAAAAAAATTAAAAACATGCACTGACATGCTCTGCCACTGATTTTATTCTGACATTCTCTTTGTCGATCGTTTTGTCATTGGATTTATAGATAATTTTTACTGTGAAGATAAATAAAAAAGCATACTTCACAAAATAAAGGGAATTGTTTTGGATCCATAGAATATTTTTCAAATCTATCTTTGAATAGGATAGTTTGGAACAATGTCTACCACCCGGAATGGAACTCATAATTTTAAAGTGGTGTTGCTGGGAGAAGGAAGTGTAGGAAAAACATCATTGTTGTTAAGATACGTCGAAGATAAATTTAATGAACGACACACTAGTACGCTACAGGTATTTTCAAATATGTTTTTTAGCTAAAGGAGATGAATGTTGATTACGCATTTTATTAGCATAGTAAAATGTTGCTCAGAAAAATTTCGTTGTCATTGATGAAATTTTTGTCCATCCAAATTAATGGATTAATATAATGTACTTAATTATAGGCAACATTTCTCAACAAAAAAATAAACTTGAATGACAAGCGAATCAATCTAGCAATTTGGGATACAGCTGGTCAAGAAAAGTTCCATGCTCTGGGCCCAATCTACTACAGGAATTCCAATGGAGCCATATTGGTGTATGACATCACTGAAGCAGATTCTTTTGTGAAGGTAAGTGAAACCATTACAAACTATTAGAGCCTTTCATATCCACTTTATGTTTGATCAGCAAAATGGTAAGATGTACCATTTGATACACAATGTAAACTGCTGATAACAATATTAGTTTGAAAGTGAATCTCCTCCTAACATAGAAATGAACACATTTGGTTGATTTACTTTAAAACCCATCCACTGCTTAACTACATAGCTTAAAGAATAAAAAAATATAAAGATATTGCAACAGCCATTTATTTCTTTTGACATCAGTTAATATTTCTTATCAGCGATAGGGTTGTAAAAGACTCCAACTTAATTTTTTTAGCCTTTGAAGAGTTAGGACGGAATAATCCCTTATCTGGCCCATACACAAAATAAATACTCAGCCATGAATTTGTTTTTATTAAATTTGTATTTATATTACCCATAACCAACAAGCTTAGATGACTTGAATAACCAACAAGCATAGATGTATGGACGTAGAAAAACTAGAGTTGCGCCAGGAAGGTGCAGAATTTAGTACTTATTTATAGCATTATTCATAAAATAAGTATTAGCCAGTCAAAACTATATTTTACAAAGTTAGTAATTTTATTTTGAAAATTTTAGAACACCAGACCACAGCAACCAAATCAATGTATTTATAATTTTGTTCCTCTAATCTAATTTACGTTTGAATTCCGAAATGTGTCATTTTTTACATCACTAATTCCTTGTTACTTTTTCACTAGTTAAAATGTATTTTCTTAAATATCATTATTCTTAATGGCTAGTTCAACCTCTTTGATAGGATTCGTATTTCGCGGCTACAAGAGGTCTGTTATGTCTATTTCTATAGTTTTTTTTACACAAGGTGACAAATGAGGAGGGGATAGACAGAAAAACTTCATGCCTGTCTTCTATGAGATTGTGGAATTTTACAGGTTGAGTGGGCCTGGCCATCTTAAAAAATTATACAACTTCCTCATCAATTGTTCTGTCTATTGGTGAAAACTACATGAAAATCCATTCAGCAGTTTTTTAAGTTTATTGCAAACAGATGTTGCAGTGGGCTTTGTTTAATAATATGTAGTTACTATTGACTTGGCTAACATAAGCATAATTTTATCATATATTAAAAAAATGTATATAATATACAATCACTGATTGTATTTTTCATTATTTTAGATATCACAATTCCCACAATTAATTACTTGTTAATGTTGTTAGTCTAATTAATTTTTATTCTAAAATATCCTATTAAGTAATTATGATGACCATTATACATTAATAAATACTAATGTTGACCAATAATTATTATTCCAAGTTACAAGCCTGTATTTGTTACTTGTATTATATCTCTAGTGAAGCATTTTATTTATCTTTGTAATTATGATTAACCATTTGGTCATGCTAAAATACTAAAGAAAGTATAACATACAATATTTTAGAGAATTATCCAGACTTATTGTATGTATTTCTGTTCTGTTATGTTCTTGTGAACCAAAATTGGTGCATCAAGATACCAAAATCCACCATCAGTTAATTAAATACAGTAGCTGTTGGCATTCTTCTATTTTATACCTCCAACTATTAACAAGCTTATTTTGTCTGTGAACTGGCCATGAGATTACAGTCAGCCCAATTCCCTTAAAAACTAGCTTCTTATTTTTGCTGCTGCTTATTTTCTATTCTATAAAAGATATTAATACTAACATTTTCAACTGTATGTGATATAATAATAATGGATGATACTGTCCAACAAAACTACAACCTTTTTCAAAAAAACAAACATATGTTCTTAGCATAAGCTAATGTGATTACTTACTACTTTAGAGGACAACTATTATTATTCTCTTCAATAAATAACCATTCACACCTGTAACCCACAAAGGAGGCATTGTTTATGGAATTCCTTTTGGCACAGTTGTGGCAATCCTCTCTCGCTTCTTCTACATTCAGACATCTATGCATACACATTATTGGTTATGGGTACTCATCAAACTTTTTTTTAATATGTCACCATATATCTGATCAGTAAAAGTTCACCTGGCATCTACAGTCGCATTTCTTGGCGGTATTCCACTTTAAAAAATACAATGATTTGAACGTTTCGTACGCCTTGAGACTTTGATGCGGAAACAATAACCAGTAAGCCACTTTTAAAAATGTGAGGATGAAAAAAAAGTCAGTCAATGTTGTAACAATAGAGTATTCAGAAATAATGAATTTTTCTGTAAGTGGAATGCGGTATTCCAAGGAACTTGACTGTACAACCTACCAAAATTGTAAACAAAATTAATGTTTTTAATAGTAGAAAGTAGCAAAAAGGCATTTGGTCCACCAGCAACTATATAAAAACATGAACTGGCATTCTTTAGTGACATTGACTCATACACCACACATAGTTTATGGTGGTGTGGCGTGGTTTAATCGCAGTTGTAAGCTGAAGCTTTTTAAGCTCCATCAAAAATATTTATAGAGTACTTGGTAACTTGGTCCTCCATATTTTGTCAGTAGGTTCCACTCTTAAGTTTTAGTTGGTTATTTGTTTGCTATTTTTATAATAGAAGATATTGTTGATATGTTATTAGTACTTAAATATAGGATACGTAATGTATAAAAATGTATTTTCTTCAGGTGAAGAATTGGGTAAAAGAACTGAGAAGGATGCTCGGCTCTGACATTGTTTTAATAATAGCCGGCAATAAAATTGATCTGGAGCATGAGCAGGCAGTGCCCACAGAGGAAGCGGAGAGGTATATTTATTTAATTACTTTTAAATATAGTCCAATAATCATATCATCTTACTGATAAAGAGTAAATATTTAATTGTATGTTCTGAATAACATTAAAAACTACTGAACCATTTTTAAAAATTATTTCACTTATAAAAAGCTCTTTTCGCAACCTTGTAAACTAGGCTATAAGTATTTTTTTTATTTGTCTATCTACCAAAGCTGGAGCAGGTTACTAAATATTATGAATAGTTGTCATACCTCTTAAAAGCAATCAAAATGTAATAGTAAATCAAGCATTGCAGATAGTTGGAGGCAAGCGTTAGACTAGGTCTAGAAATCAAAACAGACTTACAATGAGTAAATTATAATAATATTTATTTTACTGTAAACTAACAATAGAACTGAATAATTTTATAAATTTTTAGCTTTTCGAAATCGGTTGGCGCTCAACACTACTATACATCGGCAAAGGTTAACTACGGAATTGAAGAACTGTTTCTTGTGCTTGCCCAACTAATGTTACAAAAGTTTGAACAAGATTCTCACACCAAACGCGATGCGTCCAGGGCCTCCCAAGTCTTGATAGTGGACGATGAAGAACCAACTCATAGGTCATGCTGCTTCAACTCAAGCCGGCTCTAAAGTAATAATAGAAGCATATCTAAAGTCTTGTAAAATATATCTATGTTATAATAAAATTATGAAAGTCATTTTTAGCATATGATAAATACACTTTTATACATATAATTTTATTTTTTAAGATAATATGTTGTTATAAATTAAACAAGTATACTTACAATGCATGATCTATTAATCAATTTACGATCATGAGGACAAATACTTTACAGAACCTTTGTCAAATTGCAAATTTTTTAATTAACTTTTGTTATGTATTTATTTTAAGATTTGTGACCTAAAACAATATTTTATTACGAACTTATAGATTTATAAGTCATGAACATCAGGACATGTATCCAATACCTGCTTATTGCATTAAACATAATTACGTAATCTGCGGCTTATTATAATTCCATTGTCATGGTCAAATGATAGATTTATAATAGTTTACAGTCATTATGTATGTTATGTATTTAAATCCATTTTTGTTTAATTTTTTTGTAATATTTAATTTATACATTTAAGTTTTTGTTATTAAGTTTAATTAAAAAAAAACAATTATTTGTTTAGTGCATGTTGCGTGTTTTTTATGTATTTTTTTTAAATCATGTATTATAGTTATAATAATACTATAGTTAGTTCATAGCAATTAACGAAACTATATTAATTCATTACATCGTATCTATAATAGAATATATATAAAAATACTTCAGATTTTCCAGTAGCATCATATACAGTCAAACCTAAGTAAATGAAATCTGGATAAGCGAGAAAATTCTAAGGTGAAAGTAATTGCCTCTTAAACTTCTATGTATGAGAAATAGAATCCTTTATAAGAGAGAGTAACTTAGTCTCAGATATTTGTGTGTGGACCTTTATAACTGAAACTTCTACTTATGAACACCTCTATAAGTGACATTCAAATATGTCCTACACCTGCAGTTGCCTTTTTTATTTTTTAGGCAAACTGTTCAATTTCTCTGAGCTTAACATTGAATCTAATATAGCAACTGTACTGTTTACATTTTCCAAATTTTCAAGAATTTAGATGATTACAAGCCAATTGATCGAAAATTTAAGACGGTACAGACATAGAAGTAGAGAACATTCCAAATAAATTAAAAAAATGATATACACAAGTATTTTAAATACTCTTTAGTCGCTCATAAGACAAAATTAATTGTTTACCTAATTCTTAAAATCGATTCATCATTTTTCAAATATTCATGTACAAAATTTAAAAACAGAAAAAAAGTTAAAAAATTTTTTTTTAAAGTTATGTGAAAGATTTATAATTTACTTTTTGTGAGTAAAATGTACGCCATGAAATTTATACATATATTCATTTTAACTGCATATTTACTGTATCATTTTTTTATCTCTATAAGTGACAATGGCTTTCGCTTATCCAGATTCGACAATAGTTGCCTATATATAAAGGTATAAATAAATGTGTTGTCGTGATGTTTTAATACCTCTTATTACTACCTTAACTCAAATATCCCATAATCTCAAACTCCACAGTATCCAAACCGTCTAAACGTTGAATTCGCAACTTTAGTGTCGATCTAAATGTAGAAATCAGTTTTCTATTATGTCATCATCTCAGCCTATGGTCGTCGACTGCTGAATGTAGGCCTCCCCCAGTCATTGCCGCAAAGACGCCTATTTTACTGTGTAAAAATTAAATCATCACATTCCAATTGAGCCCAAAAAGTGATGTGAACGAAGATTAGATAATTGCGTTTTGTCAAAAATATTTAATAATAGAAATAATTTACGTCGAAAAATTCTACGAAACGAATGAAAACAGCGTGTTGATTTCGTACCATCAAAGGAAATGTTAAAGAAAGCACCTAACTGCACCTATGAACGAACTATGTACAAAATACGAACGGAGTAGTTATTTTTAAAAAATAATTTACTATATCTTGTGAGTAAAATTCGTTTAGTAGTCTAAATAATAATTTCTTGTTTCATTGTTCATCTTTTTAAATAGACATATGAAAGATTTTGTTTCACTTCTCGGTAATATTTAAGGGTTTTTTATGTGCTTGCAAGTTTATTGCAGTGAAAAATACGAAATTTTTACATGTCAACACATTATTTCAAAATTATGTTCTGGTAACATTGTACTAAACTAGTTATAGTACGACGACTATGACAGTTGTGTCGGTTGTGGTTGTCGCGGCCTGAGTCTTATTTTACCATTACGTTTTTTCCTGATAAATCCCGTTCTTTTGTTGTGTATATAATAAAGTAATCATGTCGTGGTTATTTGGGTATAGCCGACCACAGGTACCACCGCCTCCGGAAGAACCACCGTCCAATGGTGGTGATTCTGGATCTGCCGCACCACCTACGAATCTAACTAAAGCTGAGAAAAGAGCCATGGAAGCCTACAGATTCGACTCGAGTGCTCTTGAAAGAGCTGCTCAAGCCGCCAAGGAACTTGAAAGATCAAGTAAGTTTATCATTATCACACATATAGCGGGATTGCATAATGCAACCTCAACCTCGTGCACATGACTTCAACAAACAGTTTAGGTTATACTGTTAAAATATGCATTTACTTGATACAACAAATATCGAGCCGAGCCTAAATCGATAAATAACATCTTAATTTAACATTACTTCAAGTTGTTTAAAATTTAGGGGACATTATAAATCATATAAAAAAACTTTAAGAATATGTAAAGTTTTGTCCCTTATATATTTTTAAGAAACGGAAAGTAAAAAAATCATATAATCGCATTCAATCAATATATAGTATGGATTTTTGTATGCTACAAGAATGGCTTTGTTTTTCAAAAAACGTGTATCTAAACTCATTAGAAGTAATTAAAATAAAATCAACCCATTCCTAATTTCTACAAATGATTTTGGCTGATTAGTGTGAATGTTTAATACATTAAATTAGCTTTTACTTGTCAGAAAACACTTAGTGATTTAGTCAAAAGGTGGGTCCGATGATTGGAAATTTTTGCTAGGTGGGTCGGACCACAGTCAACTTTGGGAACCATTGTCCTAGGTTATATTTTTTTAATTTTTTATTTTGAGCATGTTGCTACTATAACCTTAAAGTTGCACTACCCAAAAATTCACACATGTATGACCTCAGTCCTTTTTTGTTTCAAATGTTTAATAAACAAGTTTTAATACTGTGAAACCATTCTGTATTCTGATGTGAGTAAAAATAGTAATTGAAAAGAGGGTACTTCACCCGCAACTTTGACATGAGACATAGAACACCTCAGACCATCCATGACCATGATAGCTGTAAAGTACTTGAAATGTCAGGAACATAAAAATTCAAGAAATAAAAAAAACTGTTTAATTTAAATTAATACATTTTGAACTTAATTAACATTATTGACTAAAAACTAAGATGACATGTTTTTATACCAATGTTTCAGAACTAAAGGTAAAATAAATCATTGTCTTTAAATCCACTACTAATGTAAAAAACTATTCTCATTTATATTTTTATTTCTATAAAAAAATGTGTTAAGACAACTGATGTACATGGAGTATAGATTTTCTCTGCAAGTAACATAAAATAATTATATAATATCTAATTTAAGATCAGAATAAGAATTTGTCTTAATAAACCTAACATCATCCCACAGGACATGCCAAAGAAGCTTTGGAAATTAGCAAAATGCAGGAGATCACACGGCAGCAAGAACAGATGGCGAAGATCAAGGAATATGAAGTGTCTATTGAACAGGCAAAAGTACAGCAGAAAAAAATTGATCATGAAGAAAGGCGGAAAACCCTTCAGGTATATCAACTCTTCTTTTATTATGTATATATGTATGTTATTATAGAAAATACATTTGATTTACTTACCAGGTTATTGCGTTAAAATTAATAATTTATCCCAAATCCACATACCAACATCTCCTGTACTGTTCCCACTTTATATAGGGTTGGCACAACATGTTTCATCGCCACACCTTGCTTAATCATGTCTCCTTGTGTGAATGGATGAATCTTAGGTTTTACCCTATTGAAATATCCCTCCTCATTCATAAAACTCTCCTTGTCCCATGCCATCCTTCCTTATTAACATACACATGTTAACCTATTACCAATTAAATAAATACTGAAATAATTTACATTATTTGAAAAATTTTAAGTTTTTGATATGTTTATAGTCAAGGGGATTTTACTTTGTTTTAATTCTATAAGTTTACTTTATCTTTGTCATATTCATTGAAGCAGGCGGTACAAGATAAGTGGTGTTTCAACTGACCTTGTCTTTAGAAATGCAAAAAGTCTCTGTCACCTTGGAATCTATTTCATTATAATATATATTCATTATCAGTAACACAAAGAGGTTTCAAAATAGTAATAAATATCCATTTTAATGATGTATATTTTTTATGATTTATATTAAAAAGTACAAGATTTTAGCTTATATTAAATACTATTATTTCTATTAACTACCTTTAACTATTTTTCTTCAACCTAAATTACTACTGGTTATTTAAAATACACTGATTTTAAATAATTCTATTATAAATTTTTGCCCAAGTCATATAAGGGTAATAATTTTCATGAATATGTTTGTAATGCCGCTGTGACCTCTCTTATAGCCTAAACAATTTGACCAATTTTGAAGAGTGAGATGTCATTTGATTTGTATTCTTCTCCAAAGTGTCAGAGTCAATTGGGTTCATAGGTTTTTTAATTAATTTATTATCACTTGTTAATTATGGATACTATCTTTTATATCACAAGGTACCTACATGAATATAATATTTGAGAAGAAATATAAATAATTGAGCAGTTGGCGACAGTCACATTTTTAAAAGCAATTTTTTTCAGGCAACAAGTGAATAGTTGTGTAATCTATGATTTATAAACATGTTCTTTATACCACATGTATGGTAGTTCCTTCCGAATCAAGCTAACTATTTATATTATAACTGCCATGGCTAAATAGCTTTACTATGAATAAAAAGTAATATCTACTTTTAAGATTAACTAGTGAACCCACCCTGGCTTTGCATAGATGGCAAAACCAATATACTGAAAGCCAAAAGTTTGAGACCACTTGTAAAAATCTTTGTCATTAATAATTAAACCTCTTGCTGTGAATTTTGGGTTTTTAATTCAGTTTTCTACTTTGGTGTAGGTCTAACTTTTGGCTAATTTGAACTATGATACATACAAACAATCCGGAATGAATTATCTGAATCATAATGAATAATGTTTTTTAAATCTGTTGCATGGTTTAGGAGTTAGCAGAAAAACAGCATTGAAAAGCATTATTTTTTATATTTAGTCATACAGAGCTTTAGATAGTGTTCTGTGGCATTTATCATATTTGATTAAAAGAAGATTTTTTTTGTCCAATTCTTCTAATGGTCTTGTATCAATGATTTCTCTATACAATTTGCTGTAAAATAATAATAAATAATTTATATCAAACTCATAATTTTGTAACACATTTAATAATTAATGTTTGTTATAGTAATAACATATTTGGAATATGTTATTACTATCTTATGTCATTAATTTTAATATGCAACATGGTACATTGGTTTAGATCATTACAACTAAGTTTGTCATAATTGCAATGAAATCATGACCAGTGATGTTGGTTATTAACATCATGTTTCCAAGTGTTGTCACATATGCTACTCTTGTTGTATAGGAAGAGACAAAACAGCACCAAATGAGGGCACAATACCAAGACCAATTGGCTAAGAAGAGATATGAAGAACAATTGGTACAACAACAGAAATCCCAAGAGGACATTTTGAGAAAGTGAGTCTTTGAAACTTTTTTATATCACATAAATTAGCAATGTCTATTGCTATGCCAATTGAAAATTAATTTTTACAATGGGCTTGTTACTTTGTCTTTACTAATTATTTTGATAAAGAATTTTTATTTATGAAAGCTGTTGAATGAATCAAGCAGAATGAAAGGTATGAAAATTAAGAGAAGAAAGTAAACTAAGTGCTGATTTAACAATTCTATTAATTATTTTGTTTGTTTTTATGTTTTACCAAAGGATGAAAAACAATAAAGATAGTTTATAAAAATGTATCAAAGTTATTTACAGTAAACCACAGCAGCAAACCACCGCAGACAAAAGCTAGTTTATAATAAAGTATTAAATGCAAAAAAAATCTTTAATTTTTTTGAAAACCTCATTTGTATGATCCAGTAAAACAATAATACAAATAATATACATTTTCAGACAAGAAGAGAGTGTAGCGAAGCAGGAGGCATTACGTCGTGCCACCATTGAGCATGAGATGGAACTCCGGGAGAAGAACAAGTTGAAGGCAATAGAAGCAGAGGCCCGCGCCAGGGCGAAGGCCGACCGGGAGAACAGGGATATCACTCTGGAACAAATACGATTGAAGGCGGCTGAAAATAGAACTACCATTTTGGAGAGTATTAAGTAAGTAAAGGTTGTTGCTTCTATCACAGAATGTGGACCTTTTTTTATCTTTCATGATAAATAAATGTAATTCAATGTGAGAATTTTTGTAATTTATTACATAACTAGCTGAATGGGGTTCAGTGACACATACAGTAAAAAAAATGTTTCTATTGATATTGATATTTTGGCCAGAAATCATCGCCAGAAAACATCCTTAAAAGTCCCTCCGCAATTTCATCACAATCTGATTGATGGTTTAGGAAAGTATAATAAATGAGACATACCGTTGTTCGCAAATTTCACATTGCATTCTCACCTTACCTCAAATGTATGTTTTTGTACACAGGACTGCGGGTTCCGTGATTGGTACAGGCCTTAACGCCTTGGTGACGGACTGGGATAAAACTTTGGCAGCGGCTGGTGGCTTATCACTTTTAGCCCTTGGTGTTTACACGGCCAAAGGTGCAACTTCTGTCACCGCTAGGTTCATTGAAGCCAGGATAGGTGAGTTAACTATTGTAAAAAACAATATGGCATGGTAGCATGTCATGCCATATTGTAATAATAAATGAGAAACATGTAATTGTCAAAATCTTATCTAGCTAAAACAGAAAAAGTTTCTTTTTAGCCAATGTGCGGAGAGTTATTTGTATTCTGAAATTCTGAATATGTTTTTTTATGTATAAAATATCAAGTCACAGTTTGTAAACTGATGAACTTTAATGTAATTTTTGTCTTATTTCAACCAGAGTTTTAATGAAGAATGTTTTGATTCATTTTATCTAAATGAACTACATTAATTACTTTTTTTTTTATTTGAAATATCTTTGACTTTTAGGTAAACCTACGCTCATCAATGAGACCTCAAGATTTTCTCTCTTAGAAGCGATACAGCATCCGATCCTGACAATGTCGAAAGCGGTAAACCGTTTTAGAAAGCCTGCCGATGCATTAGCCGGTGTAGTATTGGAACCGAGCTTGGAATCTAAACTGAGAGATATCGCGATCGCTACCAAGAATACACGTTTAAATAAAGGATTCTACAGGAATTTACTCATGTATGGACCGCCAGGAACGGGAAAGACATTATTCTCAAAGGTAAAATTGACATATTTATTTCTGTAGCTGATCAGAAGAAGAAGTGGAACATAAAAATTTTAATAAATCCTTCTTCATTTCACATGTTTAGAAATTGGAAATATTCAAACAATCAAATATAAGATTATGTAAGCTTCAACAAATATTTGAAATCTGAACCATAGGTGCAATCAAGAGTTTTTTTTTTGTTCAAACTCAGAAAAAAATCTCGTGATATAGTGATATGACCAAGCATATTTACTATCATACCTTTTCTCACTGCATAATGTTGGAGTCCAGAGATTCAATAAAAAATGGAAAAATCATGTTATATTTACGTTTGTTGCAGAAATTAGCAAAACATTCGGAAATGGATTATGCAATACTCACGGGTGGTGATGTTGCGCCCATGGGCAAAGGGGCAGTCGCCGCTATCCATAAAGTATTCGACTGGGCCAACACTAGCAGAAAAGGTAATTCACCTCTCATTCATCCTTTCAAAAAACTAAATCAAGCATAAATGTTTTATAAATGATAATAAATCTTGACACCTATTCCCTCTACTCAAAAATTTAAATATTAAAAAATACGATAATTGTAATATCACCTCTTGCATGATAGTATAACGTATTGAATATACTATAAATGCCGTCTATTCTCTCATAACTTTCCTTCAAGTTCTTAAAGAAAAATATTTAGCCATGTTTCTTATTCAGATATATTTAATACCAACTAGCACCAAGCAAACACGTTATATTCAGAATCTAAATAAATTCTATAATTAAACTGTTGCCCTCCTTCACCTCCTGTCGCAAAATCTGTAAAGCTGCTGATACTTAGTTCACATTTAATTACGATAATTTTATTTTAATTATTATTCTTCAATTTATTTCTTTTTTTGACCTATTTTTTATATAATATATTTTAAAAAATCTACAAAATACAGATAATCTAAAATATATCGTATAAAATAGTATTTATTGATTCAATATTATTTTTGTTATGATGCTATAATATTATTTTAAAAGTTTAATATGCTTTAAGTTGTATATTATTATTATATCTAGTCGCTAGTGCTTATAGTACAGGAGTTATTACTTTTTAAGCATTAGTGACATAATAATAATATAATAATATTAACATAAATTAAAATAAAAATAATGTTATTTTTATAATATAAATATATTAATTATAATAAATAATGTTAATAATATTATATGTTGTTGTAATAATATTATATGTTAAATATGTTAACTAGCTGTTGTCTGTGGTTTTTCTCGCATTCGATCCTTATTGTTTTCTATGAATGTTTTTGCTATGGCCAAAATTAACACAGCAGAGCCCATCTTGTAAATGAAGCTTTTAAGGGGCAGGATCAATGAAATTCAAAAAACCAATACGGACGATTCTGTGTCGATTGGTCGTAGAATGAATTTTCCTTTTACTTATATAGATTTTGAAGATGAAGACAGAGATATCAACACATCTGAGTAATATGACTTTGCACACTTGAGTAATAATAAAATGATAATGTTTCAGGTGTGCTTCTGTTCATCGATGAGGCAGACGCTTTCCTCCGTAAGCGTTCGTCGGAGCGCATCAGCGAAGACCTCAGGGCAGCGCTTAACGCATTTCTATACCGTACATCTGATCAGAGCAGTCGCATCATGCTGGTATTGGCTTCCAACACCCCGCAGCAGTTCGACTCAGCTATCAACGACCGTCTGGACAAGATGATTGAGTTTGGTTTGCCTGGATATGAAGAAAGAGAGAGGCTGATCCGTCTCTACTTTGATAAGTTTGTGCTACAACCGGCTTCGGAGGGAAAGAGGTTAGTTAATATACATATATTCAAAGCATAAGGCTGCAAGTGGAGTTAGATATTGATAAATGTTGTGTTAAATTAAAAAAAAAACTATTGCATAATTAGGGACACGAAAATAGAACCACACCGACTGTAAAATGTTTGATGATAAGTACTCTATATTTTGACTAACCGATTCCCGCCACTAGATTTGGACGGAATTATTTATAATATTTCTAACTTCTTCTTAAATAATGTCATTGGTGAACAATTTTCCAGTCCCTATTCAGTCTGATAGAGCAGAGAATCAACTAGTTTACATTTAATTGTATTTCATTTCATATTTAGTATTTTTTATTTACATCAATTTATTCAAACCTATTGAATAAATTAATGCAAATAACGATCGAATAATTTTTTAGCTTTGTTCGATTGTAAAATGTTGAAACTTATAACAAAAGAATAGTTAATAAAAGACTAAATTAATCACAACAAATCAAATTTGAATTTACTAAGAACAACTGAGTTAGTTTTATTACCGTATTTTTTTTAAATACATGTATGTATTTAAAATTAGATTGACAGTTTGACAGAAAACACTTAATATTTAATGGCTCGAAGCTGGATATGATATAAACCATTATTTAAATAAATCACTTAATTTTAGTTATTTTTGCATGCTTACATCCAAGATACAGGCTGAGCCTAGTTTGGATGTTAGCATAATATAATCGTAGTTAAAATACTGCACAGTATAAAAAATTATTCAAACATCAGTCATAGTGGTGTATAGAAAAAACAATTTTAAATGAATAAATTGTAAAACATTGCGTTTCCTTCCTTCAATTTTTTTTTTTACTTTGAAGACTCAGACTCTAGGAGACCCTAGTAAAATCTACAGAACTTCATTACAATGTATTATAAACATAGATTTATATATCCCAGATACCGTGTTTCATACAAGTTAATTTTCAAAAAGATTTTTGCAATGTCATCGTATACGCGAGGAAACTAGTGCGGTGTTATCTAACTTTAAGTTTTTTTTTGCAAGATTTTATAGAACAGTAATATTAAATTACAAACATGCAGATTATGAATTTGTGTCACTTTATTATTCTGAATTGTATGAAGTGGCCACTGTTTAAAAGGCTTTTTTTAGGCCTCGGATTACAGTATGTGGAGGTATAAGATGTGATTTAATATCGCAGACGGTTGAGCGTTGAGCAGTTCGACTACGGCGCACTGTGCAGCAAGTTGGCGGAGCGCACGGCCGGCATGTCGGGCCGAGCGCTCTCCAAGCTGGGCGTGGCCTGGCAGGCCGCCGCCTACGCTTCCGACGACGGCCGCCTCACCGAGTCAATGTGTATTGAGATATGTGACGATGCTGTAGCCGATCATCGCCAGAAGGTAGGAACAAATAGACATACAACGCATAGACTACGCTGTCTGAGTGGTAGTTTTGCCCGACTGCCAGGAGGGTATGTTTTTGTGACCTGCTGTCCTGCCTAAACAACTTACCCGACTTTGAAGAGTGAGGTGTTATTTAATTAGTATTTCCTTGAAGCCTCATATGGTACAATCAGTTTGGCTTAATTTTCTCTCCCTATTCTCTTTTCTACACTATAATGCAGTGCCTATAATGACATGCACATAATAGTTGATGGGTCACTTTATCTATATTAAAATACTTGGTTAGCTGTTTTACTGTTTAAGTGAAAAACAATATAAAAATGCTATTTCTATGTATAGAATGTTACGAAATTAATAAAAAGGAAACATTTTTAGACATTTTTAATTTGTTTGCAGATGGAATGGTTGTCGGAGGAAGAGAAGTCGCGGACTATGATTCCCTACCTTCTCGAGTTGCCCCCTCTAGACAAAACCACCAGTGTAAAGGCCAGCGTCACAGATAACAAGGAAACAGCCACAAGCAAAGTGACAACAGTCTCCGAGAAGGCAACTATAAAAAGTACCGATGTGGAAAAGTGACACGGGGTAAAAGAAGATGAATTTAACGTGCCTCCACCAAATATCAACGCCACAAACATAACCTGTGATACAAATCCAACTATCAATACGAAACCAATCAAATACATTTATTTGAGTGATAAACAAATGGACATTATTAAAAAATTATCACTCAGGATTAAATATTTAGGCAGGACAATCTAAAATCACAATCCTCGCCTTCCCTGTCCTATTTTTCAATCGCATGCAGTAATTATTAAAAACAATTATTCCTATTAATAATAATAAGTTTTAAGAATTTTTATAATTGTAATTTGCATGCTCCGATAATGATTTTGATGTGCTTATTGCAAACAGAAAAATTATTTTATTTTAATGTGCTTGTTATGTATACAAAATGATGAAAGTTTTATGATAAAGTTAAATGCGTGTCTTTTAATGAAGTCGAAATCATTTTTACTTTTTATTCAATACAAAACATTTTTTATTTGTATTCAAGAAAAGTAAATAATTTTATTTTTATTTTTATTATTCTTAATGTACACAAAATTAGTTTTTTAAATGTAACCAAAATAGGCTTTTCATTTTTATGCTGGAGTCAAACTATTTCATTTTTTTTTATTAAAAAAAAATAAGATATGTGTTTGGAAAATTAAGGTACTATTATAATTTGTTTATTTTATTATTTGGGATAAAGTATGTATAATAGTGAAAATTGCAATTGTTTTATCGTTTTATTGAAGTAGAATAAAAAAAGTTCGAGTAGCAAGTGTCGTTTTTACTCAAGGTTGACCTCAACTTAAAAAAATACCTCTTTCACAAAAACTTATATATAAAATACTTTTCTAAGAAAGAAGAAAATAAGTGAGGTGCCATTGTGGCGGTGCGGCGGCGGAGCCCAGGCTATTGCAACTTCCAAAAAAAAATGTACAATTTGCGTGACTATTGATTTACACCTGACATGACTACCACTGACATTTAAGGTCTTCGCCATATTATGCCTTGAAGTATTTTAGAGTTTTATTACATTTTGGAAGAAAAATTGGAGTTTTTTAATATTTAATAAGTGCGTGTATTACATAGTATTATATTCTCTTTGGCGGCGCAGCGCATAAACGGCGAATCCACGCCATTGACGTCGTGTTGTCACAATTTGTTTGCGCTGCGACGAAGTCGTCTTTTTGATATAAATTTTAGAGTATAAATTCCAATGGCATGAATGACGACTTAAGGTTTTTCATTATTCGCAGTTTATGTTCTGCACCGCCCGTGTGGCATTTCAGTAGTACTTCAATGTTATTCAAAAATTTACGACTTCAAGGCATTTCCAATTACTAAACAAAATGTCTAATCTAAAGCAGCGGTTCTCAACCTTTTTACTCAGAGACGCACTAATTTTTATGAAGAATTTTGTTAGAGTGAATGAAGGTAGGTATATTATATTTATATTATTATAAATATTTATATTATTTTTTATTTATAATATTTATATTTTATACGTGTTTGATATTGCAGTAGAATATAACATACAAACACATCAGAAAAAAGAGAACGTAGAGGTGTACGATTTGACCTTATAATAAAAAATCGTGTTTTTAAATCTTGCTTTCTTAAGGCAACGACGTGCACTTTTCAGTATGCGATGCATATTATGCTGTAATATTATTTGCAGCAGTTAAAATGAGTTATAAAATCATATTTGAATCAGTTTTCGTTGTGGGGGTCACATGTTACCAAGAACAACAAGGCAAACGAGATAGGCAATTCTTACGATTTTCCTTTTTCGAACAATCGTGCTTCGATTGCTAAGTAAATACTCTCATTCTTTATCATTTTGATTGGTTGGTAGAGCTCTCATTAGGGGTGCGAGAGATATCAGTTTAAGCACGCCATAGGGCCAGCATGCGTTAAGCGTTTTCATTAGTCGATAGGGCCCGTATGCGTATTGTTTGGTATTCTTCATCGCGCCTTTTTTTCACCAAATGTAAGGCGTGCTATAACAAAAGTTCAAAGCAGCTAGGAAGAACTAGAGCAAAGAATTTAACTAAAAAAGTGGTGACATATTGTTCCGATTGCGTTGATTCACCTTTTCTTAGCCTTCAGTGTTTCAATCTGACTCATCGCAATATGCACGGATAAAATGTATATTTTTCATGTACTTATAAAATTACTTTTGTACTTTCTATATGGCATTAATTTCTTCAAACCATTATAATAACAAAGGCTTTTTTTATGGTCGGCGCTGTGCCGCCCTCTCATTCCCCTAACATCTTTATTTGGGGTATTATTTTTATTTCTTTATTAAATTTTAAACTCTAACAACTAATTTACAATTTCCTTACTCTACTATCATAAATTCCTATCGCTAATTTAAAAACATTTACACTTTATTTCTATTTATCACAATTTTGGCCAAGGACTTACAATAATCTATGAGATCTTCTCTTTTATCTTTATTTCTTATAATGTTAGAGAATTGAACTATCTGAGAACCCCCCATGCCCAGTAAATACCTAAACCAGCACGGGGTCCAACTCAATGCTCCGAAGTGCAGGGTGGGCGCTCGTTGCACTGGGGAAAAAGAGCCTTGTTGTGGAGACCGTTTCTCCTTCCATATATCGCCTGTTCCATTTGTCAAGCGTATCCAGACGAATCTGTCGCTTGACAAATGAAACAGGACACCTTTCATAGTTCGGTTTGGTCTTCATTCCGATGGCTGCTGACTTTGCTAGTTGATCCGCTCTTTCATTTCCCTCCATCCCCGCATGCGCTTTCACCCAATACACTTTCACAATTTTCCCTTGCTCTCTAATCTCTTTCATTCCTCTCCTAATACTCTCAGCGATGGGATGAAGGGAAACGCCGCTCTTGAGCGTCTCCAGAGCGGATCTAGAATCTGAATAAAGACCAAAGATACTTTCTTTCCTCTTTAACATACATTTCACGGCTTCACTCAGGGCTAGCATTTCCGCCTAGTATACGGTACAGAAGCACCCCAGCTTTAATTTACGGCAAGAGATCTCCGCGGCGCTATTCCATATTGATAGCGCCGCGCCAACTTTGCCGTCAATTTTGCTGCCGTCGGTGTAGATTCTCACCTCGACGGCAGCTCGCTGGGCCACTTCGTCACCGTCCGCCATGCAGCCCCTCCAAGAGCGCGGGATGCGCAGAATCCTCGTACCTAATTGGTCTCTCCAGCACAAGGTCTCCCAACATTTGGTGGGTATGACCCTTCTTTACTCTATAAAAGAGGGCCGCTTCTAGGACCCTGAGGTCCAGAGAAAGCAACCCAGCAATTATTAGGGCCGAATGCAGGGAGACGGTCCTATAGGACTTTACAGTCTTCTGTGCGAACCCGCGCTGCACCTGATTTAACAGTTTTTGTACGCCCTTCCTTCCCACCGCTGGTACCCACACGCTAGCCGCGTAAAGGATGATGGGTTCCGCCACCGCGACGTATATTGTCCTGATGACCTCGGGATTTAGACCCCACGAAACTTTTGCGACGGTTGACAGCTGACGATAGAGCCCTTGCGCTTTACGACAAACCGCCTCCACGTCCGCCTTGAAGCTGAGCCTATCGTCAACTGTCAACCCCAGGATCTTAATTTGTTTCGAGTACTCAATTGGTCTCCCTCCCATGCTCAGTCGCGGGGTGTCGTACTTCGCTTTTCTGGTTATCACCATTGCCGTGGTCTTATGTGGCGCGAAGTTGAGTTTATTACGAACACCCCACTTCCGAACATGTTCGAGAGCCCCATTGGCTTCCCTTTCAATGTCCGTAGCACCACATCGTCCGCAAACGCTTGGCAGTAAACGCCCATCTCCTCCAACTCTACCAGGAGCGGATTCAGCAGCAGGTTCCAGAGCGTAGGACCCCCAATGAACCCTGCACGCACCCTTTGGTGGTTTCTCGGGTCCACTCGGCTCCCGCATACCTGACTTGCACTTTTCGATCACTTAGATAGTGATCAAATAGGCGCCTCAGGTTTACGGGGCACAGAGTTTCGGCTAGACGGCACCTTATCGCCAGCCACCACGCGTTATCGAAGGCTCCCTCTATGTCCAATGATATCAGCACAACGAGCCTCCGTCTTTCGATTTCGGCCCGAATGTGCTGAACCATCTCATAGAGGGAGTCCTCTGTCCCGCGTTGGGGCATGAATCCATACTGGCGCCGGCTGATCTTCGGCGGCCAGCGGACCCGCCTCACCAGCATCTTTTCCAAGATCTTGCCCATAACGGGCAAGAGTCCGATGGGACGATATGCTTTGGGGTGCGTGTAGTCCTCCTTATTGGGTTTCCTAAGCACTGCAACCGCTGGAAACCTTCTTTTCACATCCTGGGGAAGCACACCAAGGCCAGACAACGGTTTGCGATGGACAGGAATACCGCTGGATTCAGGTCAATGGCCGCAAGGCAGATGTCCGACGTTAACCCATCTAGGCCAGGAGCCTTTTTCGGGCTGAAACTAGACGCAGACCACATGAGTTCATGCATAATGAAGGGGGGGTCGCATGATGATACATACACATTTACTTTTTCCGCTAACTTTCTATTTCTGTGTGGTCGCGTCGTCGTTTTCAGCCCGATCCCGAGGAAAGAACGTCTTTGCTAAGGCCCTGGCCGGTTCCGCCCCACTCAGGACTATACCGTCCCGAACGAGGGGGATTATCGCCCTGTAAATCCCATCCTGTCGACAATGGTTTTATTGAAACATTTGTCAGTATCCATATTTACTACAATTATGTACTTTTATTATTTGCTGCGTCGCCGCCGATAGAAAAGTGTTAGGGTAAGATAGTATAGGAATATTATTTTTCTTTAAGGGCTTTGAAAATAAAACAAAGTTAATGTATCGTTTTATTATTTAATTTTACACTAAATTAAATTAGAGACATCGGATTTTTAAATATAATATTACCATTATAAAATTAGCCAAAAAGATAATTTAGTCAGTTTAGTGTATTTTCATATCCGTGTACTCTATTAGTAAATCGATTTATAAAATTATAATAAGTGAGTAGTGCTCGCAGAACTTTTTCAACGTTCGGCGTCACGCGTCCCTTCGTACCATTCCTAAAGCCGACCTAAAGTACTGTAACATAATTATTAGTTGACACTCGCGATGTTTTTGCTTATTCATATTTTAGACGAATGTGGCCCTGATGAAATGTGGCAATGACGAAAGAATGTAAAGTATACACGTTTTGTACAAAATTACACTTATAAAACTTAATTATGTAATGCATTTTACTACATATTTATTTGTAGTATATATTAATTATTGTCATTATTGTTTGTTAGTATTATACATCGCACAAAACACATTTTATGCACCTTAGTACTTCGTTGTGACATCATAAGCGCGTTGATGTTTAATTTCCGCGATTATTATACCGTTCAAACAATCTTCATATTTATCAAAACAAGTAAATATGAAAGATTATGTTATAAATAACACATTATTAATTATAAGAAACATTAGTTTAGATTTCTTTAAAATGAACACATTAAAAAGTGGTTAGAGCAGTCGTTTTCGTATTTTTTTTTTATTTTACATTCGGAGAGAATATTAATAAATTTAATTTAAACAACATATGAGGTATGTGGAAGCAAAGCCAGTAAGGTTTAATTTCAAAGTATTATGTGGTTAGATAAATGCTTAAATTTATATTTTAAACTTATTTCCAACCAAATATCGGTTTGAAAATTTTCATTTTGGCTTCTATAGAGCTATACGTAGGACTTCACAAATGGAAAAGTTATTAAAAAGAAATAACCACTTTGTAAAGTCAATAAAATGTTTTAGGCGGACTCAAAGATGATATCATGACAAAGCTTATGTTTAAGGTGTTAAATAACGGAAAGACAATAAATTATAGAAAACAGTGATGTAAGAGTTGTTTCGGCATGTATGAATGTATCAAGAATTTTGATAGGTAGAAAAAAAAATAGGATTTGAACCAGACTCCTAAATTATTTCACTGAACAGGTTACTTTTTATTACTATTTCTGTTTTGTTACAAAATAGCTTGCAGACAGGTTAAGCTAAGACAAAGCTTATTCTTATTTATAAAATGCCTTAGTTAATACAAGAGGGTAGGTAGGTAGTACCTTTAAGTTAAAATGCTTTGTCCTAAAGTCGAGTCAAAACATTTTTATTTTTATTTGACGATGACGCTGATTTACCTCTTACCGACGAGCATTTATGCTTAGATGTAGAAGAAGCGAAATATGTTTTCTAAGACAGCGCTTAATAGAAGCGTGGGTGCAGTAGGGGCACTCTATATGTATGTATATAGATATGACTTTGAGGTCACTTATCGCAGGTACATTTCCAAATACTCCTTTTTTCTCTTTTGAATGTACGAATACTTTCGATGATTAATGTTTATTAGTTTAGGCTTATTTTTTTAATGGAGTGTAGTTTGCAACACTCAATTACAGGGCGACCGCGTCATTATTGGAACATATCTTCAGGCATTTTTATCTTTCATTGTATTTTTCTGCGGTGCAAATTTTGATTCGTACATCATACTTTTTTACTTTTTAATCAACTAAATATTTAATTAAGCATTTATAACAGATCTTTCTATCGATCGTCTCCTTTTGTCTTTCGAAGCAATACTCAATACCTACTTGCAAAAGCAGCGGAGGTTGAATTTACCTTACAAAACAGCACCGAATGTTTGTCGAACTAGCTAGTTTATGATAAATCTACTTGTGTGGAGTTTCTTATTTAATATGTATTTAAAAAGACACTGTTGTAAACTATAGTGACTTTTAATGATATATGAAATGAAAGTTGAGACTTGATGACAGACAAATATTTATTTCATATAGTAAAACATGATAATAGTAAATGGATGGAAAATTAATTATAGCACGAAGGATAGATTATAAAGTATAAATTAAAATTGTGTTACCGAACCACAAACATTATACACAAAATGAAAATATCGTCGACATATTTATGGCTCACATAATGTTGAAGTAGAAATAATTACTTAAAACAATAATCTATTAAAATGTACTTACGTGTTACGCCATAGAGTTACAAAATTATCTTCTTAAGTCTAATAAAATGAGTAAAATTAAAACAAAATGCCGTACATTCTATTCATAATCGCGAGTTGAACATACATACAGAATATTCTCCTATACGTTACCCCGATGTTGCCATATAATTCGTTGCTCCCATTGTTAACGTTCCCAAACGCCTAAATTACTTACATAAATATTTAAAAAAAAAAAGTGATAAAAAGCGAATAATTAATACTAATTAAAAGTAAATCATTATTTATAAACAAACATTATTTTGCATCTATTATTGTTGTAAATCATTATGTTGTATACATATTATAGACATAAATATAATTAGACAACAATATACTTTGAAAAAAAACTTCGGGGTAAGTAAATTTGAGATTCAGGAGAACTGTGATGTTCATTCTAGTCTAAATCTAGTTTTTTAAAATATTGACTTAGGATATGCTAACATCGACTTTGACAAGTTATGTGATGTGATAAAGAGTATACTGCACTGGACTACATTGAGAGTTAAATGCTCTCCCTATCACTCGAACTGGGGTCCGATGTTTGAAGGGAGTTGTGCTTAGGGGGTTTAATATCGGATGGATGTTTATCGGCGGTAGCGGCCGAGGTAGGCACCGCAGTTGGGGCAGCGGTGGTGCACGTCCATGCAGCTGTCAATGCAGCACGGAATTAGGCAACAGCCGCAGAAGCATCTAAAACGAAAACAAATCATTACTAACTACAAACAATATTGACATATGTTTAAAAACAAGATATAATTGAGTTTTATTAAGACTGCATGCATTTCAAAATAATTTTCCTGTGCCTTTAATTAATCGTATAAAGCTGAATATGAATTGAAAAAACATAAATTGCTTTACACATATCCCACCACATTCAATAACAGGAGAAAAATCTTTACATTGAATGACGCTTAACACTAGTAATGTTACCCGTAGCTATTTCAATTAGACTTCGCTAATTAGAAGATACATTCCAAATAAACGGGGCCACCGAAATGAGGAATCAAACGCTAACAAGCTCGTAGCAAAACTTGTTGAAAGCCGTCGAAAATTATATAGTCAATGCAATACTACGGCGTCGAAGTACTGAATAGAAACGTGTACTTTATTAAAACAACCCAACCACAAACTACTAACGATGCGCCTGGGACCGACGGAAACTCCAATTAAAGCCAAACTATCTATCGAAACAATAAACAAATCTAGTTTCGTGTCACACGTACATATATGCTTTAATTATCAAATTACATATTTCCGTTTAAAAGATTTGATCTTTTAAATCAATTAATATAGCAGGAGCTGATTTGATCGAGTGATTTGTCACTTATCATACGCGCCGCGTAATCATAGTCTCTGTTGTGTGGTCATCTCAATTTTCTTGTCAATGACCACTCAATATGACGTTAAGAATCAAAGCGGGGTCGTAAGTAACGTATTAAACATGCAAGACCAGATTTCATAGCAAAGACCACACATCCGAGGGCCAGACATTTGAACAAAGTTTAAGCCGATAGGACGGGATTTGTGGAATACACCGTTCGCATTAATTTTATTTTATTCTTATGTACGTATGTATGCCTCTAATCTACCTGAACGTTTCATATAACCAGAATATTTTAATATCACAAAAACGTTTGCCGAATTCACTAATAGAAGGCAATGTATTCTATCAAGATCGATATAACAATTTGACTCTATGAAATGTCTCAACAATGATTTTTCATAAACAACATAAACATCGGATCGTGTCATTGCATGTCGCAATTCGTGACTTTCCAAATTCAACATTTCACATGCAAACTTTCTCTTACACATTGTCATGAGTCTGTGATCACTATCAATGTATTATTCCATTACCACTACATATGAGCTACATAATTTTTTTTTATAAAATATTATCTATACTAATTACACAAGACGTAATTAACCACATAAGACCTTGCGGTAAAGTTTTAACTTCATATTAAGAAAACTGTGTCTGAAGCGTGATCAAAACAAAGGTTCATTTATAAAAACTTATTGATCGCATTATTATACATTCGCAGTTAAACAATTTTAAACAAACTAAACATTGTTTTGTACGAGCCCTTTTTTCTAAAAAAAACAAAAGTCTCAAAGTATTAGCCACAAGTACGCCTATTAAACTAAAAGTAAATAAATAATATTTTAAATCAATATATCCCAATATCTTCTCTACTGCGATCCAAAAAATCATCGTTTAAATCTTCTATTATTCTATAACTATAGTCATGATAAGTCTTAAAAAATCACAATTAAGAAAAATAAAACATTTTAAAGGGAACTTCGTTAATAGTCACTAGAACTACTGATTTGCTTCCGGTACCTATAATAAATAAATAAATAAATTTATGTTTTCTCCAAGAATTACAACGTAATACAGTTAATCTTATTAATAAATCTAATGAGCAGGAGACTGGTGTCCAAACTAGGGTGGTGACCCTGTGTGATGGACCGCCAGGCCCTCGCCCCTCGGTTTATAGGTGCACAATTACTACAGTAGTATACTGTTTATATTTTAGATTATAATGTGTTCATGGGATTCAAAGAGAAAGAAAAATGTTATTACACAATTAATTAATTAATATTAAAAATGTGTGTGTGTGTGTATTTATGCATGTATAATATATATGAATGCTTCATTAGTTTATTTCACACAGAAAGTTTTCAGTTTACTCGTAGTCTAATTTGTTTAGCCATTTAGAAACCTTAGTTTTACACAATCTTTTAGTTAATGGAAATATATTTAAAATTTTATTCATGTTATTATAAATAAAATTACCTAAAATTGAAAATGATTTAAATGCGAATCCGGAGTGAGGTTTAATATAACACACAGCAAATTTGCGCCTTTTTTTCGGATACAACCCTTGGGCCGTAAAATAACTCGGAATGTTTTCTAGTGACCGTGTAGAGGATATACAATTGTCGTACGGTTTTAACTCCACATATATAAATCATGTGTGGAATATCTATACGAGAGAGAATAGGCTGTTTTGAGTATAGCACGTTGGGCTCTTTCCAGTTTTAAAAGAATAGTCTTTGATGTCCCGCCCCAGGTTGTTATGCAGTAAGTCAAGAGTGATTGACAAAATACGTCACGTATGTCACAGTAATTTCGTGATTTTTTGACCACTGCCCCCATCCTTGTCACAATTGGTCACATTTGTGAGACTCCCCCTAGTGTGACGTAACATATTTTGCAATTTTACATCTAGAAATTAGTAAATTAAAACAGCAATTATTTCTTAAGATAATCAACGTTAAATCAAACATTTGAAAAATACATAAATTATTAATTATATTATTCATTAATATTATTCATTAAGTTACGAATTTAAGCATCTTGAGACCATGTCCTATAGTAGAGCGAGTATAAACTCGCCATTAAAACAATTCGAACAACACGAACTTACGTACTCTCATATTCAAACTTTCTTATACACAAGAACATACACACACACGCGCAAGGACGTACGCACGCACGCACGCACGCACGCACGCACGCACGCTCGCACGTGCGCGCGCACACACGCACACACACACACATGAACACGCGCGCACGCAATTTTAAATGTTTAAATCTTTTTAATTTTAATTATGTAATAAATATTTTATATTAATTGAATTGTAAGAGGAAGCGTCAGTGTCTGTAACACAGCGCAAACTGGCACAGACACTGACATTCACTCAGTCTCCAAAAATGCATAGCGTTTGGTTTTTGTTTTTGCGCTTAAATATTAATAAAATATTATTATTATTACTATCATTAATTTTAAACTTATTTCCATAGGGTAAAGTTGGAAATATTTTTAAGCGTTTCGTTAATAGTTCAAATCTGGCATTTTGTATAATGAAATGTGACGTCACGAAACTTAGGACCCTTAGGACACTGCTCAACCCTTCCTTAACGTGTGACGTACTTTATGGATGACCCCTTAGTATAGTATAATAGACCGCGGTTCTAAAACTGTTATCCGCCGACAACTGTTTGAGAACCACTGGACAACAAATGATAGAAAAACATTTTGGTGATTTTTTATCATAATCAGATGAGTTTTACCAATGAAAATTTTTTGTTTCATTTTGTTTACGCTTTCCCAAAGAATGGTTCTCTGACCAGTATTTGAAAAGCAAGAGTGAAAGAAAATTAGAACTTCCTATTATAAATAAGCATTATGTCGAAAATTATTATGATTAAATAATAATAATCCTCCTCCTTCTCCTCAGCCTATGATCGTCCACTATTGGACTTAGGCCTCCCCCCATGATTGCATCATTGGGGGGAAATGTGCCATAATCGCCATGCTTGGCAGGCGGGTTGGCAATCACAGTATGTTCCACTGTACTATGAAAAGGATGCTGCTCCCCGTCCTTCGGTGGTCTTTACATCCATCATACACATACATAATAATCACTGTCGAAATAATACATGACGATAGCATGATATCACCATAAAAAAGTCTTAATAACCTGTATGGATAAAGGGATGAAAATTTTATCAAATATACATATGTTCATGGTTCATGTTCATTATCTATGATGGTTATGATTTACTTACCCGCCTAGAGCGATGATGGCTCCCGAGATGTAAGCGATGATGCCTGGCTTTGTCTGGGTCTCCGAGTCTATCTCACTTTGACAGCTCGGGCATATCATGTGGGTAGGATGAGATCCTACCGGTACCACAGTTGTCACAATTTGAGGACCAGCAGCTAAATGAAAAATTACTTTGTGAATTGTAATATAATTGAATTGTTGAAAAGACACAGGCTTTTTCAACAAGCAATATTAAATCAGCAAGCCTTCATTAATTTCAACATTGATATCGAATTGAATTATTAAAGTGAAGTAAGAATCGGCAAACAAATTAAGGTAGATACCACCTGCATAACTGAATCTAGATTCTCAAGAAGTTTATTGATACAAGCAGAGCACATAATGGAAGCACACCAAATACTTCACTTTACATTTCTTCAGATTTTTTTGTGTAAAAAAATAACAATTATATGTTGGTTGATACTGATAAATACTGGTCACCAGTATTAATCAGTACACCTACAACTGTTACAATAAATACTACCATATTAAAATTATCTAATACCATCTATTTGCTTACCATATGGAAACATTTTCCTATTTTAGTCACCATATGGATACATTATTATACATATAGAAGCATTATATTTGGCTACCAAATGGATAAGATTTAATGACTAAATTTTCATAATGTTTATTTTATGGTGGTCACATTAGACCAGCAGTAAAAATGAAAACTGTTACAAGGCCAAATCAATATTACAGTCAATAAATACATTAACGAATTTCGAAAGGCATGTTAGGAAAAATATGATAAAAAAGCCACTTACTTGGAGGATATTGTGGAGTGTAAGGACTTGATGGTCCCACACCTCCTACAGCTTGAGAATAGCTGGGCGGCGCAGCCGGCGGAGGCTGCATCCTTGCGCCATTGCCCCATCCATATGGCGGCGGGTTAGCACTCTTCTCCATTTCAAGTCCTGCAATACGAGTGCCCACGTACAAAAACAAGCTTCCCACAATCACTATTACACCAAAGTGAACCTAACATATGATGCAATAAAATCTTGAAGCTATTTTTAGATATGATTCCATTATTAAGCTCTACTATAAATTCTCAAAATTTTTACACAAAACGGATCAATAAACTGTAATAAATCCTACCCTCGATATTTGCTCGAAAATCAATACCTCAGATTTGCTACTGTAAGTCACGCCACCTACAATGTTTCAACTTCTAACATTTAATTTATCACAAATAAACAATCAACTGCGAGACGGGCACAACAGGCTACAGCTAGCGCAACTTAGAACATAAGATATTTTATTTTGGATTGAGTTTGTATCCCTATTAATGGCGGCAATTGCTATCACATTCCATCTCTCTCTGCGATGCTTTCTCTTTCTGCCAGAACTGACATTTGAGGTCGTCAATCATGTTGTGGACTATTTTTATTTAAGAATTTTATTATTTTGTTATAAATAATCTGTTTTCTCATAATAAGATACTGTGAGAATCCACGCCAACCACGTAAAAACGATTCATAACATGCAATATATGTGAATCTAACAAAACCGTAAAAATGGCAGCAAAAGATAATTTAACATAAGATAAAAACAAAACATAAAGCGAATTTGCTCACATTTATTTGCTAAAATATAATGAATAAATGCTTATTTATTCATAATATATAAACAAAAAAAATTTTGTGCAGTCGTCATAAACGCTTTAACTAGTTTGATAATGTTAAATTCATTATTATTTTGTACTAGCGAAGTACCTATTGCTCAAAGTATCGATTTTTTTTGTTTTGTGTTGTTTTTTATTGATAGGCATTTAAAAATGTTATGCAGATATTAACATAAGTTCGTTAGTGATTTTTTTAATAATCATAATTATTAAAAATAATTTAGTGTCTTGCATTTGGGTTAAACTTGAGGAAAAAGTGGACTTGGCATATTCCTAACCAAACGTTAAATATATTGAAATTTATATGTGGAGAGCATTTTAAGAGCAACTGTTTTAAGAAAAAAAACATAATTTGTATTGATGGTATTATGTATGTATCTAGTAACCGACGTAAAGAAAAAGTTTATTTTTTATTTTTAACCTTTGGCCACATTTAAGCCAAATATTAAAATATGCACAAACAATATAAAAGTTGTAAATTACATAGCATCAAGGTCAAATGTGAAATTATTTCAACCATGTGATTGTAAAGTTTTTAAGAACCTCGTCTCGATAGCTTATCCACATTTTTCGAATAAAAACGTACTACGTTCCTTAGCCTTTTAGGGTGGCAGCAATGATTGTTGGTAGAGTTTCAGAAAATTTGACAATAAACATTTGTGCGTTGGTAAGGATTTGATATGCAAACAATTTGTTCCAAAACCCGGCTCTTATGTTCTCCACTGAGAGTCGAGACTCCCATACATCGAGTGAGCAAGTTTCAAAGTGACAGTTCGTGTCGACCGAGAATAAATTATTAATGTTATCATTGCTACCACTCATTGCAATCAACATAAGAAAACAAATAAGCTTATTCAAGGTTATTAAACAATAAACATTATTTTGGTTAAAAAAATGAAAATTGCTATATTATAAAATATTAACTATTATTTATATTCCCAATTGGTATTAGTTAATAACATGTCTTCATTTCGATTTAGTAATGATAAAATAGTAGAAATAAGTAGAACTTCATGCAGTCTTGTAATGTTTACAATTTAATGTTTTATATTGATCACAAAATTTGATCGCAAAAGACAAATCAGAAAGCTGTAAGGTTTCCAAAAATACTTTATAGGGAACTAACAAATATTACATTATCTTTGTTATTTTAATTAAATTATTAAAAGTATTTTAATTACAACGGAATAAAACATTGAAAATTGCCCATTTTTCCCTTTTTTTTTATAAACCAGAGAGCTATTTGAGCTTTGGGGCTTTTGCCATTTATTTGACAAATGTCATCATTCAACATTATTCATTGACTTGTCTTGTCTCGCTTGACAATTGTCCTATACGGTTTTCTCATTAACGAAGCGTTAACGTTAATCTGCTTTCTTCAACTAGTTGATTAACTAGGTAATTTAATCAACGAGTTGAAAATATATATTTTATATTGAACGACAATATGACAACATTGGGATCATTTTCTTAGAAAAAAAAATATTTCAAATTGCGTAGGTGTGCAACATTTGCTCACAAAAGTAATATATTGCAGCAACGTGTTTAGTTCGTAGAACGTTGCAACTTTTGGTGTATTGGTTTATATTATGTTTATTGCGATATAATAAAACTTCAAATATCTATTAATATTTTTCTGCATTCATAATTGCAGGTGCCATCTAAATTTTTTCCTTCTTGTTTATTGTGTAAATGAGCAACGGTCAAATGTTTTTTTTTGTTTGCACTTGATTAAGTTAAAATATCTAAGAATTTTTCTGACTGGTTGATGCAGTGGTAAGAAAGATACTTGCCTCTCATTTCACAGGTCGTGGGTTCGATTCCCACCCAGGACAAACATTTGTGTGCATGAACATATCTAGTTGTCTTGTGCCTGGGTGTAATATAGATAAGATATGTATGTATTTACAAAAAAAAGTATTATTATATATGACATATCAGTTATCTGGTTTCCATAGTACAAGCTCTGCTTAGTTTGGGGTCAGATGGCCATGTGTGGATAATGTCGTAGAATATTGTATTATTATTATATTCATATAATTTAAAATATTCCTTATTATAACATATAATAATATAACATATGAATTTATTTTAATACAGTAATTTAGGGCATTTCAGTGTGGACATCAAAAAAACATCAATAAGCCCGACTGGCATAGGGTAGTGTTATAGGGGTACACCCTATGCCACTCTGGAGAAGAATAAGAATTGAATGACAACTAAAAAAATCAATAATTGTAGTATTTATTAAAGTAGTACACGCGTTTGTTGAATTAACCTAATACTTTCAACTGGTTCGAAACGTATACTTTCCGTTGAAAAAGGCGGCGTTGACTAATCTTCTAAGCCTAATTAATCTAAGCTCTATAAGTTCCAACTTAGAGCTTAAGTTTGTGAATTTCAGCTGTAGCCACCGTTAAAGACTTGAAAATGGCGGCATTGACTAATCCGCCAAACCTAATATAAACTCTATGCCACCAAATTTAGAGCTTAAAATTGAAAATTTTATCTTGTTCAAATAGTTGCATTATGGAACGTCAACGGTTGACATATTGAAAGTGATTCAACTGTTGATTCAACTAGTTCGTTGATTTAAAGCCCATCTCTACTTGACGTAAACTAAAAGAATCCTTGGCCAAATTAAAGGTAAATATTGTATTGTATTTATTAATAATGGTTAATTCATGGTTCCAATATACTTAAAAAGTACAGTTCTTCACTATTTTGGGCAACCATTTGAATATAATGATATGGTGACTTATTTCTCTTATTAAGTAAAGATTCCTCGCAAGATGTCTTCACCACGCCCAAAATCTCCTCGAACTCCCGTTTTGCCAAAAAAAGAAGATAAAGAAGAATCTTTTTGGGATAAAATTGGTACTATAGGCCGAAAGAAGCGTATAAAGGAAGGTGAGTGGTCCCAATTTTGAAGTTTACAAAACATGTGTAAGGGTATAATTATAGATTACCTCATTCTACTCTGTACTAATTTAACTTTTTAATAGATGCAGTATGTTTACTATGACTCTTTGTCATGACACATGAAATATTTATTATTTTTTAATTAAGAAGGACTTAAAGAGTAAAAGTGTAACTAAAAATATATAGTCAAAACCGGTTATGATAATGTTGAAAGGACCATTAGTATATAATCGTAATGACCAAGTCGTATAATAAATGGTAATGGTTTTAAGGTACATAATTGTCTATACGTAATTTTTTAAAATCTAACAAAAACAAAACCCACTCCAAATTTCTATAATTCTTCCCTTTTTTCGGGATAAGAATTAGAAAAAGTTTAATTTACAATATTGGTTGCCATGGTAATGTTGGAAATAACTACTTTTTGACACATGTTTTCTATGATTGAAATTGATATTTGTGTAATCAAACTATAAAGAATTTTGCAAGTTTTGGTTGTCAACATCTAGTTTTATTTATGTTATTTATAGCCATGCTACATCTCATTATAAGTTCATTAAATCTAAACAGAAGCCCTGTCTAAGTCTACAAATATGTAAATTTTCCATATATCTTTGGAACCCAAAGTTCAATGAAATTCAAAATGAAATGGATCCCAGTTTCGAATGTCCTCAATAATTTCCAATATTTTTTTTAATTATTTATTATTTTTTTAATTATTATATTTTTTAATTTTTTTTAAATTTTATTTTAATTAATTAATTAGGTTATAAATGACAAAGTTCTTTGGGAATTAATTACTAGTACTTGTTAAAATGAAAATATAAGTAATCTTGAGCATCAAATGTAGATTGTAATTGTCTTTTATACTTCATCATTTTGACAAATACTTGAGACATGTTTACAATATATGTGGGTATATGGTCCGTAAATATGCCATGAATACAGAAGCCGTGACTGTGGTAATGGTAAATGGTAATTTATATGGGATTATAGGGGACATGGTTCTAGGTGACAAAATAAGAACCAATTAGATCCATGAATATAGAAATCTTTAGCCACAAATATAGGCAATGGGTCGCATTTTTGAATCTGCAAATAGTAAAAACATTTAGTTAAAACACATTTGATTGAAGTGCAAATAATTACATTTTACCGTAAAACAAAGGTACTTTTCAATGTCTGTCTGTCTATTTTCATAGGTTTTACTTATAGTTTTTAAGGGAACTTCCAGCTGCATGGAAATGATCAGTTCCCAACAGTTCCATTTCCAAACCAATACGACTTAGAGGCCTTCAAGGAGAGAGAGTACTCTTTCCATAAAGGCCGACATGGCAACTGCAGTTCGGTCCATGGACGTCAGTTCACTTAATGTTAAGCGACCTGCTGCTCAATTGCCCTCTTATTCTATAAATAAAGATGATGGTTCATCATCACATAAAGTTAAACAGTAGCAAAAAAGAAGAGCAAAATATAGCAGTAATTCTGCAGATATTTGATCAAAGTATTTTGTACACAGTACAAGATGTTCAAGCAGAAGGAAAATATGCAATTGATTCACCAGGAAGCCCAACTGCTCCAGAAATTCCACCTGAAGAGTATAGCCTTCGTAAGTATTGTTCATGTAATAAGCATATTTATTATCGAAAGGTATACTTTTTCTGTACATGCCCACAGTTGACCTCACTGCAGTATAAAAAGCAAAACAAACACTTAAAGTGTTTGAAAAAAACAACATATTGAACAATAAAATCTAAATATTGTTTTAAAGGTTTTATAATAAAGTTATTTTTTAATTAATATGTTGTAATTTAATATAAAATAAATGAAGCATCACCACTGAACAGAACATATTTTTTGCCTAGTAGCTAATCAGTAAAAGTTGTAAAAACATGTTAAAGATTTATAAGATTTTTATTCCATTTAACCAAAGTTTCTAAACAATTTTTTTTCTTCTCTTCTCTTTCTCTGTTCTCTAAACTTCATAACCTAGGTAAACTCAGTCAAGATCTATATTATTTTTTTTGGTGATGATACTCAGAGGCAGTACTGTGATGGTTAAATTGTCCACCTCAAGCTTTCATAAAGTATTTTCAAAACTAAATTTTACTTAATTTTGATTTTAAATTGTTATTATCACTGCTACAACTATAAAAGTAATGCACAATTGTCTTTACTTTATTTATTATTAATATCTAACTTATCTGAGTGATGGACATTTCATTTACATTGAGCAGAGATAGAGAATTTCAACTTGACGGGGTCCTGGTACACTTTTCTCGCTTCTCCTACATTCATACATCTAAGCATACATGCTTGTTGGTTACGGTTATTGCTTATTCCCCTTTTCTTTATGTAATTAATTTAATTGATATGTTTTTCTGGGTCGTCCCCCACCAACACTGATACTCGCTTTTGCAATATTGATTTGTCTTGTTAGTCTCTTCTTCCCCCTTTCAATGTGGAGGAACAACCAAAGCCATACCTTTCACAATTCTAGTCACAAAATACTCTTTTAAGCCCTTTTCTCTTACAACGCTATTTTTATTCCTTTCATTCAGAGTCTCGCCTAGCTGATATAGAATACTTCTCAGTATTCTCAAGGTTCACATTTGAACAATATTAATACTACTAAAATGTTTTTCCTGCCAAACCCAGCTCTTGCTTCCATACATTAAACTGGGGACTAGAATAGCTATTGCAGAATCAATTATTTTTTTAATTTATATCATTTTGTATAACTACTTAAATTAAGATGTAAAATAAAATCACTCACTTTCATGGTAAAATGAGTTAAATAGATATTGTGGATGTCCATTGTGCACCAGCCTAACATAATTTTATTTTTTCTAAGGTATAAACTCGCACTTGACCATAGTCCCACTTGATGTAAAGCAATGATGTGGACAAAAGATGGTATGCGCTAGTTTAAATATTGCTATTTAATTTATGATACTATATAGAAAGAGCACATTCTATATCACCACAATTCTTATGGAATTAATAAAATAGATTTACACAATATTTAACAATAAAATTACAAAAACTTTAACTATGTTGATATAACAAAAATATATGCAAGTGTCTGGCAAATGAGACAGGAAACGAGACATGTTATGATTGATAATCTATTTTTAACTTGTTCATTTTATCCTTATGCTGTACTTTGTGGAATGATAACGTGTTCATTTTGTACATTACTGCACAAATTAACAAATGTTTTAATATAATAAACCAAGGGAATTTTAATATTTTAATAGAAATGGCTACGAGTTTACAGAATAACTTAAATTACATTGCAGATGATAATGAAGAGAGAGCCATCATCGAACCTAGGTCACTGGAAGATCCTAGGGTCAAGGAGCTGATACAAGTGCTGATAGATTGGATCAACGATGAGCTGGCTATGCAAAGAATTATTGTCAAAGATATAAGCGAGGACCTTTATGATGGGCAAGTTTTACAGAAGTTACTCGAAAAGTTGACAGAAACAAAGTTGGATGTGCCAGAAGTGACACAATCGGAAGAGGGTCAACGTCAGAAGCTGGGTATTGTTTTGCGAGCTGTCAATAGGGTGAATATGTTTTTGTTTTATTTTACTTTGCATAGATCCTTCCACTGCCACAATGATTATGTACCTCTTTGCACAACTCTTGTACTAATAATAATAATCATTCTTAAACATCATATGTGAAACATTCAGAATTTTTAAAAGAACTTTAAAAGGCACTAGTCTCAGTAACAACTATGGATATGATTTGAATAATTCTTCTTGCATTTGACATTGCGATGATTAATTAAGGTTGCAGGCTATTAAATGTCACACTACGATATTTACGAGATGACAATAAATAGCATGGCAGGTAAAACCGCAGGGCACATCTAGAATAATTAATTAAATTACTGTCTAATTAAACAACTCGAATCCAACTTTTAGTAATATTACTTATTTTAAATAAAATAATTTGAATATTATTTGAATTGAAATTCTAATTTAGAGAACTTGAATCAATAAAATAAGTAAAGGGCAAGTGAGCGGTGCACATGATCTAAGAAAACACTTTATTTTATTTCATGGTCATGATAATTGAAAACAATGTCATCTACATTGCATTGCACATACATGAAATATATAAAACATTGTTAATAAATGAAAACTATGTTTGACTATTTAAAAAAAAAACTACCTGCTATAATTGGGTAGATAAATAGACAAATAAAAAAATTATTAAAATATATTACTTCTATTGGAGTAAGAAGAATCTTTAAAACTTGTTTAGTAGTTTTTCAGTTTATCGGAAACAATCAAATCGTTTCGTTTTCGTATAAAAACATTAATTTGATGTTGTAGGTGCTCTTTGGAACATCAAAACCTGCCCAGAAGTGGAGTGTTGACTCGGTACACTCTAAGAATGTGGTGTCAATCCTTCACCTGTTGGTCGCTTTAGCACGTCACTTCCGTGCGCCCGTGCGTCTCCCGGAGAATATTAGCGTCAACGTGGTGGTTGTGAAGAAAGATGCTCCTAACCAACTATCGCATAGGTAAAGTACAGCATCAGACAGAAAAGAGGGTTATATAGTGGAAGAGAATTGGGCCTTTTAACCAAAAGTATGTAGAATTTCAGCAAATAAATCACCGTAATCCAATTGTATAACAATATTTCATTGGAAACATGTTTATAATGACCAATGAAGCCAAATCATTATAAAGTGGTATTGTAGAGGTAGAATACAGAACGCCAGCATTAAAGATGAAAGGACGTCATAAGGCTACCCGCTGGTCCCTATTTGAGAAGGGTCGCTTTAGCCTATTGGAAAGAGATAGAGGAGGCCGGTGCTAATAGTCACATAGAGAAAAGAGATATAATACAAAAATCTCTCCGTCTCAATTCAGAAGGCTAAAGTCATATTATGATTGTTTTCCAGGACATACATAGAAGACATTACCACTACTTACGATGACTTGGGTATGAAGTGCGAGCGAGATGCTTTCGACGCACTGTTCGATCACGCACCGGACAAGTTGCAAGTTGTTAAGAAGGTAATTTTATTTCCAATGGATGGAATATGTAGCCAACATTCGACTTTCTGATTATGTCGCGGCCTCCTTCAAAAGACCGTATAGGCTAATTTTATACTAGTATATAATGTTCCAAATTAAAACCTAATCTTAATGAACAAACAAACATCACTCAGAAGGTGTCCATTACACTATTTCATAGTTTTATCGGAAATGTGATTTTGTAGAAATTGTAGAATAAAGGGAAATGAAATTGTTAGCTATAAGCTATATATGTTATATATAGCTAATTTCAAATGGTAGTGTGAGATAAAGTTCGTTTCTGCAAATATTTTGTAATTCATCAATTTAACCTTTGTTTATAAAGTTTAGACCTTAATTTGAAGCAGCGTATAAATTTTTCATTTCGCGTTAATTACATTTGTGAGGTAAATGCAAATTTGTGACGCAACGTCTTGTAGCCCTAATTTCTCGATTGTTGCCCAATTATGTGTATTTCGGTGTCCCTTCACCACCAATAATAACTTTTTTCAGTCGCTGATAACTTTTGTGAACAAACATTTGAGTAAGATCAACCTCGAAGTGGTTGACTTGGACACTCAATTCCATGACGGAGTATTCTTGTGCCTGCTGATGGGATTGCTTGAGGGTTTCTTCGTGCCACTGTACGACTTCCACTTGACCCCGCAGGACTTTGACCAGAAAGTCCACAATGTTTCCTTTGCATTTGAGCTAATGCAGGACGTAGGCCTTGCAAAGCCAAAAGCCCGGCCTGAAGGTACAATTAATTTCTATTGATTTACAAAACCGACGACAAATTAATTTCTATTTATTTACAAACTGACGACCGGTTGGCGCAGTTGTAAGGTACTTGCCTTTCACGTCGCAGGTCGTTGGTTCGATTCCCACACAGGACAAACATTTGTGTGCATGAACATGTCTGTCTTGTGTCTGGATGTAAAGACCACCGGAGGACGGGCAGCAGCGTTCTTTTCTTGTACGGTGGAACATACTGCGATCGCCAACCTGCTTGCCAAGCGTGGCGATTGTGGCTCATTTCCCCCCCAATGATACAACTAATAGGGGAGGCCTGTGTCCAGCAGTGGACGATCATAGACTGAGGTGATTTACAAAAAAAGAAAACAAATCAGTCTTTACTTTTAATATATATATATTTGTTTCTTTTTTATTTATAACGTTGTATCCAAACTCAGATCTTTGCAACTTTCTCCTTTTTTTGGTACAAAAACTTTATATTTGTCATTAATCAGTGAAAACTTTGTCATTTCAGATATTGTGAATCTCGACCTCAAGTCAACCTTGCGTGTTCTTTACAATCTATTCACTAAATACAAAAACATGGCGTAATCTCACCAATTTTTGTTAAACATTTCTTAATTTAGGATAGTTCTGTTTTATCATCTATACTAATATTTTTTTATTTAGATAGTGTTTTTCTACCATAACTAATTAATATATTTTTATTAACAACTAATTTACATTATTCAATATATAACTTAGTAGGAATAAGTTTTATTATATATAGATACATAACTTTCATCAAAATTGTGTACTAAAAATTCATTCGCCTATTTTTGTTGACCACATCTTAGTACAAGCTTTTAAGCTTAGTTGGAATGGTCACAAGAAATATTAATAAATTATTTCAATATTTTCTGCTAATATTTTAATAATTCTTTTAACGTTTTTAAACAAAAAAAAACCTACTTAAATTTGGTACAATTCTTCCTTGTTAGAGATAAGAAATAGCAAAAAAGCTTCTTTTACAATATTGGTTGCCATGAAAGTCAGATTACAAATAATTTCAGTTTCGAAATTCAAAAACGAATGCAAGACTAGCCGCGCGGACAACAGCAAGTTTTGTCTATAAATCATTTATAGCCACACTATAATTCAATACAAGACCATTTAATCCAATAATTGTTTGTCTCAAATTTACTATGTTAATTTTCGGTTCCACTTCATGACCCAAGGTGCATTTACATGGCATTCAAAGTTAAATGGGACCCTCTTGCAAATATCTACTTTCCAACAAAAGAAAATTACAACACGGTACGACTTAAAAAAATACAACGGAATTTTGTACCTCCTGCTTTTTGTTAAAGTCGATTAAAAATTATAAGTTTATTTCAATATATAAATATTATTAACATTATGATTGTTTTATTTTTAATAACAACACGACCATAATAAACTTTTTTATATAATTTATTTAGAAAATAAAAAGCACACCTCTGAAAAATACAAACGCCGCTGCGACAGACGCTCGTGAGTCGGGCGCTCATATAAAACGAAAACCCTGCGCATACGAGGATTCATAGATTGATTATGTATACAGTACATATTTTAACCACTGTCATACTGACAGTTGTTAAAAAAAAAGACGGGGACATACGAATCTGAATTTCCGAAAGATTTAAATAAAGCTATTAAGGGGAAGATTTTATTCGTAAAATTACCCACTTTAGATGAAATAATATCCAGGTTATCAGGTGCAAATTGTTTTAGTACTTTAAACGCGAAACATTCCTTTTTTCAAGTAAAATTACACAAAAGTTAAGACCAAACTATGCACCTTTAATACGGCGTTCGGGCGATATAAGTTTTTACGAATGCCGTTTGGAGTTTCTTCGGCTTCTGAAATTTTTTATATAATATTATACGAGTTTTTCGACGAAGTCGATGGTGTTATTTTATTTATTGGTGATTTGTTGGTGTTCGGCCCGTCGAAGGAAGTATACGAACAACGTTTCGTCGCGTACTGCAAAGATGTAGGGAAATTAATATAGAATTAAATAAAAGTAAATGCAAGGTAAGGTTAATAGAATTGAAATATTAAGGAGATAGGATTCTAATTGCGCATTTTGCCTGATGACTCTCATACGACGGCCGTGCAAAATATAAAGGAATATAATATAAATATACACCTAAAAATGTTAAGGATTTAGAAAGATTCTTAGGTCTTTAAATCACAAAGGCGTGGCCCAATCCCAAAAAAGAGCGTAATCTAAGATTGGAGAGAACTTTTTCATTTTGTAAATAGGCCATTTTTACTCGTAATCGATTATTATAGTGAATGCCTCTACGTATTTAAATTAAATTCAATGAAATCATCAGAGGATATAGATAATATAAAAAAAAAACATTCTGTAGGCAGTGTATTCCCGATATATTAATGTCAGAAACGGTCTAGAATTTGTTTCACAATATTTCAAACGCTTCAAGTTAGAAGTTTAAACACGTCACTTTCTCCCCGCAGTATCCGCAGTCAAACGGTCAGGTAGAAAAAGCTGTACAGACTGTAAAAAATATACTTAAAAAGACAAGACGATCAGTCGGATTTTCGTTTAGCGTTGCTAGAATATTTATATAGTGCGATTAGTGCCGCTTTAGCTAATCCGGCTCAAGTTTTAAATAATCGTAGCCTTAGAGGTATTTTAGCGCGAGCTCCTATATTTTTAGAATCCAAAGTAATCAATAAAAACATAGTAAAAGACAGGTTACAAAAGCGGAAAAATTATCAAAAATATTATTATGATAAAACGAGCAAGCAATTAAATGGATTGAGGGCAGAAGATAAAGTATTTATGTATGGGATTTGTTCAAATGGTATTATAATGAAGAGAGTTGACATACGATTGGGTCGTGAAATACGTAGAAACCGTAGGCAGCACGTAATAAAAGATCAGTTCCGTAGTGAATCTCGCGTGTCGCCATACGACGCGGATGATTTTAACGTTAATCGCGAAACATAAGGGGGCTGCGCCCGTCTCCAGCTTCAGGAACCTTCCACCCAATCATCGTCGAATAGAAACCGCGATGGCAACAACTCATACGTGACGAAATTTGGCAGGACAGCGAGGCCTCCTGAACGGTACGGGTACTTCTAAGAAAGTGGTAACAAAATAAGTAAACTTAAATGAACCTATAAAACGTGAAATTGAAAATTATATTACTTAAATTTATTTTGTAATCAAGTCTCATAGTTTTTAACAATATTTTTTTCATTATTAGTTTCATAAATGTAATTAAGTAAAATAAACGATAAAAATAGTAAGTAGAGATATTGTATATATTGTAAGAATAGCTAAGAGACGGGGAGTTTAGCTATTTTTAACTTACATTCCTTTATGTGTGTATAAATATTTAAAAGAAGGGGGATTTTAGGTATTTGTATATAAACAGTAACTCTTGTAATTAAGTAGGTAAATGAAAATAAATCAGTCGATGCGCAGCAAGTATTTGATTTATCACCTCTCTTATGTAAACAAGATTTAAAACAACATTAACTGATTTTTAAAAGATAATTTTAATGTATAAAAGTGAAAGATATTATTATTAGAAGGAAACCACGAAAAAACTGACATGTATTATTACGTTTGTTTAACATTTATAGCTAGGCCAATTCTTTTCTTAAATATAATTATTTTCTTAAACTCTAATCTAAATAACAATAAGCAGATTTCATTTCCAGTTTAATTTAATTTTACATTACTACTACTACATCTAGCATGTTGTATTTACAAATTTTATTTAGCTATATCGCAATATTGCAGATTATTGAACCTGGAGTGCGGATTTGTTTCATTAATCTTGTCTTGCACCATAGTCCAATTAGTAAAATTGAAGTCGTATTTTTATCCCAAGTTAAAGTTACTATAGCAGCGAAGTCGAACGGGTTCGAAAGATCACTATCAGCAAATTACAAAATATAATCATAAACACTCACGCCCATAACCCAGAGGTGTAGGCAGAGAGTACGGATTTCCACATAGCGCGATCTCGGTTCACTTCTCTCGCTTCTTCTACATCCATACTCTAGATATACCAGCTCGTCTGTTACCGATATTCTTTATATAGCTTTTCTTTAAAATGTCTAATTTTATTGATATAAGTTTTTCTGAGATATCACCCGCCTGCCATAAATTTGCTTTGTTACTGTCTCTTCATTCAGCCTTACAATTCTAGTCAGAAAATATATAAAAAAAATTCTAACATCTATTTTTTGTTATCATTTGGATTGACTACAGAGATGACGTTTGGCAAATAAGCGTGGGAGATGAAAATGTGTTGTGCTATTGGAAATCTCTGCCAACCCTATTTGCAGCTATTGCTATAGCTATAGATGAAAATTTTAATAAAAATAAATGAGTCGAATATATTCATGAGCTTATTGTAACAGTGACAAGCAATTGTCCAAAGGAATAATAAACTAATAACAGTTGAGGAAATAAATAATGTGGAAATGCCATGGTTGTCTATTTGTTAAGTAGTGTATGTGTCACTACTTGCTAGAGTTTGTAGATATAACAACCTTGTTTGTCAGTGGCTAAGCCAACATATCACTCTTCTTGTTGTTTGCTCTTTTTGTGTTCATCTAGAGATGAGAGGAATGAAGAAATGGACACATGTAACATCACAAAAGACAAACCCATATTGAATGCATGATAGTGTACAAGACAAGCACCATGCTTTACTCGGATCACAGATGAGCCAAGAAAGGTTCCAGTAGTATTTATTAGGATATGGTTAGCTCCCTCCGATGTTTTTATAAACATATAAGATTGAATGTCAAGAGCGGTGGTCGAATATTGATGAATGAATGTTGAAAGAATGGGGTGGTAGGGTTCAAATGAAATATATATTATATAAAATAAGA
>DWLR01000032.1:0-51814 GCA_018246295.1 Papilio alexanor hazarajatica | reverse complement strand
CACACACACACACACACACACACACACATATATATATATATATATATATGTGTGTGTGTGTGTGTGTGTGTGTGTGTGTTATATTTGATTCAATTTTACTTTACTTTTTTAATAAATAATAGTGTATAACAATGTACAATTAATTAATTTACGCTGAAAATGCGTTTTGGACTTGTTTACCATTTATCAATAAAATGTGCTTAGGGTATTACAACAGTTGCATTTAATTCGTGGCTCAAACAACAAAGGCAGTGTTCGTCATTAGCGCAAAACGTTTAATGTGGCGGAGCGATCGACTAAACCGCACGTCCTCTATAGCAATGCTATCTACACAATTACCCGGTCAAACCGTACGTTCGGACCGCAAAACATCAAAGGACATCTTAATACGCTCAGAGCGATTTCTGTTCCGTGCACTGCCGACCCTAACGAACTGCGTCTATCTAAGGTGGAAATTTTCACCAACGATCCCATAGTCTATTAAAACGGCAGTACCAATAAGACTACATCCTTTGTTTATAATAAACACTTTCCATTCCCCTCTTCCCTGCTGCGCTCCCGGCGAGTCCCCGCATCCTTCTCTGTCTCGCAGCGGTGCTCCACTGCACGTCTAGGGTACAACGACGGCAAGAACCCTCAGGAACGTTAACGACATACCCCGAGCTCGCCCGAGGCCGATTCAATTACTACTGTCGTATTATTTCGACGAAAATATGCATGTATTTGTGTACGTACGCTGTGGTGTGAATTAAATTCTGTTTCAAGTTTATTGGTCACGGCCTGCGATAAGTTTAGATAACGGTATAGGGGCTCGCATCTCTGCCTCGCTCTATATTGAACGTCCCGTCCTTTGATTGTGTTTTATTTGCTTTGGATATATACTATTTGTTGTGTCGATATGTTTATTGATTATTAAATTTTGAAACGAAAAAAAGCCTAAAGCCTTGTTCTTTATGATGTTTATACTTCGTAAAGAAAGAACTATTGTCTTAAATTTTTTAATTATCTGACTGTAAAAATAGAGATGGTATAAAAACATTTTATTATAGCATGAAATTTTACAAATTACAATGAAGAAACTAGTACTTAACCACGTTCCATATGTTGTTAAATGGCAATCGAAGGTTGGTATGCACTAGTTAAGTATTAATCCAATTTCCCTTCCCTTCAAGCCTTAGATAACCTGAAGAGATGACGTCAAATATTGAATACAACGTATAGTATAGTTGTATAATTTCCTCAGGGGCACACGTATCCGTGTTGGGTGCGAAGCGGTAACGCGCCCGATGAGGCGAAACCCCGCGGGACACAATTACACCACCGATATTGCTCTTAACAACTCGATAAGGTGCTATCGGCGGACCGACGAACAATTTATGGCGAGTTGATAGTTACCCTCCGATACGCCTCCACTTAATGTTCCTTTACGTAGATTTTAGTTGTGTTTCGAACTTTAAATGATTTGATAACATCAGCAGTATAAATGTTGTACAATGATTCAGTGTCCGCAAGCAAGGAATTTTCAATCTTGAAATGGTGCGTAGTTTTGGATTGCGATGTTTTTTAAGATACTTTGATAGTCCAAATATAAATAAAATATCAACACTTCTTTGAAAGGAATCTGTTACACATAACGTCTCCGAATAGGTTATTCATAAATTTGTGATTTAGCTATCAGTGTTAGCTAATCACTTAAGTCTATGCCTAAGTAGTTTGTGCATTAATTCATTAAGGGAGTCACATTTGTCCCCCATTTTACGTTGAAATATTATCTATATTTCGCTTAACGAAATATATACACCAACGTTTAGACGATGTTGGTCATACACAATAGATAATACGAAAGTGTTTCCTTCTAAGCAGCTATTGTCGTTCAATAAGAATTATGACAAGTGAAGAATAATGGACTAAAAACGTTACCAAAGCACTCCCGCCCCTTCAAAGGGCGATAGTCGATTGAGCGATGGTGCTGCCAAAAGCCCATCGGGTCGACGTCCGATCCATCATACGAGCTATTCCGTACACGTGTAACCATTTTCCTTAGAACCGCTCCCTCTCCGGCCGTACCTTTGAAAATGGATGAAGCAAGGGTGGACGCTAATAGCCTCGGGGTTCAGGTTCCACTGTACGCGTCTCGCTGCAAATTATTTTCACTAGTAGTCCAAGTTGACGTTTCGATCTGTTTCCAGATGGATTAATTTGATTAGTGTACACCAGATGTTTGTAAGCCTTGCTTATTGGACGTGAGACGTTTGTCTATAACTTTGAAACTGAGTGTTGCACGTAAAACAATTATATTGCTGTCCATTTGAAAGTTACTCAAATTAAATTAACTTTTACTTAATATTATATGATTAATATAGTCTTCTTAATAGAAAATACATTTGGAATATTACACGTTAAATTGTAACGTCAACGAGACTTTATCCTGCAAGACTTTGTCAAAGTGAATGTTGCGCGTTGGACATACAACCCCAGATTAATTTATTGAATAAATAAATTCATTTAGTGTTAAATAAAAAATAAAACGAAATCTTGTTACAGTTATGTAGAAAAAATAATGTTTTTGTTTTAATTTAATACGAAAAAATAAAATATTGTAGGTAAGCCGGTTAAGATTGGCAATAATTTATTCGCGGCATCGGCGAAGATGGACGACATATTTCTGGGTAAATCAATTAGGTTTTACGGGGGCCCGCGGAGCTCGGCGCTGCGGTACGTTCAATCTAGCCCATTTCCGAATGATATAATTAAATTTGTGCGATCCCCACCGTCGCCCACCGTCGCCTGTCTGCATCTGCCTTTGATCACTCACCATCAAATGGATCGCTGACCACCTTCCTCGGCTCTTTCTTGCAGAACTGCTTACTATTTGCATTCATTATATTACTTATTACTGAAGCTTGAAGTTATTCATTTGGTTTATTACTTATTTCCTACTCTAGCAATTTGAAAATATTACACGAACAAAGGTACAAATTCGCAAATTGTGCATTTATAAAGCATGTGTATTTATAAAGCATAATGATAATAAAGCATATGATCTCCTTAAATATCCATGTCAAATACGTATATCCTTCAATGAGATTATTCTCCTTTCTGCTCCCCATTTTAGGTAGTGGCTCAAAACTTATTCGCCTTGAGTTATCAGTACATCAAACAAGCCTCGATTTTTTAAATATTTGTTATTAAAATCCATAGAAACACATAATATATAAATTTTTGCAGTGCATGCAGAAATTTACACATATTTGTGTGAGTTTTAAAACATGTTTGCGTCTGGAAGCATATAAACATGTGTATGCATTTCGGTGCGTATATGAAAATATATGCTCGCCCTCAAACCCATCACAAATATCATATCAGGTAGAAATTGTTTAGTAATGGCATATTTTACTCAATCTGTACAAATCTCAAAGCCCGGTTAACATTGCAAGATTTAGATAGCCCCAAGCTAGACCAGGATGCATTTGATTGCAATTAACACAACCGCACGTTTAGACAATCGTGCTTGGCTTCGAACACCGTGTCAGCTTAATTATATATCTTGGCTTGTAGAAAGTAATCGTATAAGTAATTGCAATTGCAAATAGATTTTATTACATTTACATGAGTATTGTCATAAATCCTAAACATATATTAAATTAGAACTAAGTCGAATACAAAAAAAGTAGTTTTGTTTGTATTATATTACAACTCTGAAGCCATTTTATAACATTATCGATTTCATGCTAATGTAATTGCCTTAAATAAAATATGAAAAACAGTATTGTTCAAATTCCCTTTGTAATAAGAATTCATCCCGATCGAGAATATGGCTTATGCTTAAAGATGCCATCACCGAGGTGGAACACCCCCGGTAGAGCGAAAAAAAAAACAATAAATCACAAACATGCAAATCCCGCTAATAACTTGCACAAAACCGAAAACCATTTCACGGCTGCCGAAGCCTACGCGTTATGTGTCTTATTTATCTACTCACGACACGAACACAACACGACATTTTTAAATAAAAGTTTTCTTTAATTATTTTATGACGTTATCCTTTATTCCAAGCAAATATAAACGAATAATCAAATATTTTCTCTTTAAAATGTTGTTAGTTTTAAATTATTTTTTTCGATCAATCACCATAAAAAATATGGTATTTGGTTATGGGTTTTCGTTATTATAGTTATAGTTTTAAACTTTGCAGCTACATATATATAATATTTTGTTGCAACAATTCATGAATATAAGATGAAAACAATTTAACTTTTTTTTAAATAAATAAAGGTACTCGAGCACTTGAATAACTCCTGTGAAATGATAATCGTAATAGTGTTTTAATTATTATACTAGGTATTAATTATAGTACCGAGCACGTCAAGGTTTAAAGAAGGCTTGATACACGAATATTTAATACTAGTACGCAATATACAGGGCGGCGGATGCTCGCGGACTCCGGGGCGCTATCTCGCGCTGATGTTTAATAATTGATAATACCCCGCGAAAAACGCGGTGGGGGCCCCGGTATCCACATCGAGATGTTATTACCCCCGTCAGTTTTACGATCATTCTTTCAAAACGCAAATTTTCTAATCATTTATTTATGTTCAGTTGTGTAAACTTGTTTGATGTGTAATCCTCTGGGTTTCGAGACCACTTGTTTTACACGTACAGTGTATGAAGTCATGGATATTTATTAGTAGAAACTAAGGTAATTACTATGAAGCTGTTTTATTACAAAACTCCATTCATATATTTTAGTTACATTACGACGCTATACACTGTTTACTAAACTTTACTGTATTCATAGTAAAGTTCATTTCATTTCATTTTTAAACTGAATTAAAAAGCAATAGCGTTATTGCTATTTGTATGTTTATAACTTATAATATTTTGAATATCAGACCAAAATGAGGCCAATGTTTGTATCTTAGCATTTGTTGTATTCATTCTTTGGTTAGGTCTTTGTATTATAATATATATATATATTTACAATATAGTAGTAATAGTAGTTCTCTGTGATATATCCGTATATACATATTAGAACAAGTCAACTATCTCCTTCACTCATCTTCTCCCAGCCCTGTTCCCACTTGCGTAGGTATGTATGTAGTATGTACTACTCTTCCATATATCCTGGACTCTACTGTAATCCATACTGCAACTGGTTTTGACCATAGTTTTACGGCCGGCCGTCTGCCTGACGCCAACCCTCCTTCGGAATATATATACTTATAACTTTCTCCTTAACTACGACATACATTTTATAGTTTTAAAATCTTATGTACCGTTATTTAACATTAGGATCACAACAACATAAACAAAACAAGAATTTCAGAGTTATCTTAACTTGTAATATTAAAAACGTTATTGTCACAGTGCAACAGCTCTATATGCATCCTCGCTACCTGTCCTGGAGGCCGCATTATCAGGCAGGACTTGTAAACTGAGCAACTCAATCGATAATCATCTCGGAATAAACAAAGTAAGGGAAGAAAGGGGGGCGTACATGCAGCGAGCCCCGGCGGTATTACACGTAATTTGTTTACCTCTCGGTTGCATCTTGTTTATCTTTGATTATTGTCTGTCTTCGTCTTTGGGGGAAGTACCGCTACGGCAATACAACATACAGTAGTTTACATCTTAAATTACAATCACGCAAGCATACATAGGTAAAATTCGTTTATTTGGCAATAGTATTGTAAAATATAGCATTTGATAGAAATAAAAAGGAATGTCTTTCGTAAGCTACCGTTGGTTTACCTAGTCTCATTAAAACATATACTCGTTCCTTAAGTCAACCTTGTCAACTTGTCTCGCTCTGTAGTTTAGGAAATTCGTTTATGCGCAAGAGATACAAAGGACCTTTGTAAAATTTAGAAGTATACAATACAAAACGACCACAGGTTAAACAAATGAAGTCTTAGGATTGCAAATAAGAGGGAGGCAGCAATCTCGTGAGGGTATCCCGGAAAAATAAATTAAACAGCGGCCCGTGCCCGGGGATTGATCCCGGGGCATTATTTCATCTATAAACATTTCAATTGCGGCCGTCGCTGAGCCAGGCGAGATCAAATGTGCCAACGCTATGATTCCTTAACTTGAAACAAACAAAAAACAAACACAAACAATATCGATTACAAATTTTGAATTGAAAATAATATATGTATATATTATAATTAGGGAATATTTGCTAATCGATTTATAATGCTTACTTTATAATATGTTTTTATTGACAAGAATCAAAATTTGTAACAATGATACTCGAAACGGAAATTAAAAAAAAAAAACTCGTTCTTATAAGTGTTTGCCTACGATATTTATTTACACATACATAACATTATATACATTCGTGACGGATTGTCACTGTCGATTGATTAACTTAATGATTAGTTATAGATGATTTAGTTAATGTTTGATTAACTTTATGTTTAATTTCGATTTTCGATTAGGAGAAGTTAAAATGAGTCACATTGATCCCTTACTAAGAATTTACATTATGTATTTATGTGTTAAATAGCGCCAATAACACATTAAAAGTGTTAAGAACAATAAAAACAAAAAACTTATTAACAAAAACATCTTTCGCCACCAAAAAGCCTAAGTATAAACTCTTCAATCTTAATTGTATTTTGTACCAAGTGTTATTTAAGGCGTTGTCACGACACCTACCATTCATTTCCTCAGAGAGTCCACTTGATGCAATAAAACGCAACGCAAGCATCGCCCGCGTATAAACAGACAACTTACAGTCACTGATCGTGAAGTGGCCAGAGAAATCCTTGCGCCGTCTCAACTCTTCCGTTTCAAAATGGCGTCTAAGCAAGAGGCACGCAATCCTCTTGTCAGTTGGCATGTGTCGACGCAAACACTTCACGCTATCATAAAAAAAAACGTTAAATTAAATTTTCGCTTTGAGTATTCTTTTCGCCTTAGTCCCTTTTTGATTAAAGATTTTTTCACAGATCATTAACAAGCCTTTTTATACGTGTTAATTTTGAATATCAACACGTAAATATAAAAGTAAAGATTTCTTCAATCTTTAGTATCTATAATGTTAGCATTATATAACTTCATTATTAAAATGTATTATAAACTTCCGCTGTGTTAACAGCGCCAGAGAATAACAGCAACAATTCCTGCACGAATGGAACAACTCGACCAGGCAAACATCACGCCCTCGTTGACTGTATAATACAAGTTGAATGTAATCAATCATAATTTATATTAGAAATTAACATTTATAATTTCAGCAGTAAATTCACCATCATCATTAATTGTAAATTGTACATGTGGACATCGTAACAAACCCTTATTAACCATGCAAATCAACTGAAGTCCTAATTGCGTTACTCAAAAACTGAAAAAAAATCATATACACAAGCAACCTCAACTGCCAATATTTTAATGATACCGCTGAGAACATTTCACATTATTAAAACGTACAAGTGGCTTATTAGTCTCGAACAAGTACAAAAATCCAGCCCGTTAGTACGCAAATGAATCGAGCACGCGATTTGAAGCCTTATTGCAAGGCAGCGGCGATGATATAAGCGTACCACTCCACCGTAGCCATAAACGGGGAATGGCCTGAACAAAAATCATAGCAAATATTAAAATTCGCATTACATTTGAGACGTGACGCACTGCCATTAGAAGGCAACAAGATATGTCTCATTTTGATGTGTAGAGGAACCATAAGAGTTATTACGTGTTATTGTTTTCTTTTCTATTGCCATCAAATAATGGTTTTCTTGTTAGTATAAAATGTATAGTGTAATAAAATGTTACACTTCGTATTTCGTAATATGGTCGACTCCTAAATATATAAACATAATGACGGTGTTAAAATAATATGTCAGCACCAACATAACTCTTCACAAATGATAAAAAAAAGAATTATTACGCTAATGGAGTAGCCAAGATGGTAACAGCTTCGTTTCTCTTAACTAATCAAAATATTTCTAGACCTTACAGATACACCGCCTTCGTTACGTCGCGTCGGTCACAAATACAATGATCAGAATGGGTAGTGATCGTGGTTTTTTATATGTCCGTCTAAATTCACTTTGATTCCGCAATCTAACTAATAAAACCTAATAATATCGTTAATTTCTACTGAAAAAAAATTAAAGTAATTCATAGATAAAACTAAATAAGCAGCTGTGTAATGAAAGACCTGTCTTCTGATATGGTAACCCTCACTTTCATTCAATGGTAGTCAAGTAGTACACATTCTGCAATTACCATTTGAATATGGTTATACATAACATATTTGGTCCACTTCTATGCTCGTCTCTAAATTTACTTGCCTTAAAAGCAATCCGTGTATTCACCATATTTACCGAAGCTGTCTTACTAGAGTACACATTGTCTCGCTAAAGCATAGACGCTTCAACCGAGTATGAAACTTATAAATATACTTAGCGAATGTGTATTCCCGCAATAACAAGAATAAGACAATAAAAGTTCCCTAAACGAGGTTCTTATGATTCCAACAGAACTCTTTTGTTGGCTAACAACTGGCTGCATGTCCGACCTATCGTTTGAAAAGAAAAAAAAAACCTAAATACACGCACACATCAGACTTCTGCATCGGTTGCGAGACTCATTAAGAACGTTACAATATTCATGATTGCAAGACGTCCGACGTCGCTCCCCATTACCTTACGTAATAAAACCCCCAGTATCGTGTTTTTGCGTAACAAGCATTCTAAATTACGACAATTATTCAATGTTGCTGTGTTATCGGCAGTTATAAAATTGGGAGACAGTGGGGGGAGACATGGAGCCCTCATTAAGGTGCAACGGGAGTTGGGAGGCAGACTACGCAAGTTGATGATGTAGTAAGTTAGAAAAAAACGGGGCCAAGAGATCGTGTCGGCGAAATTTGACTAACTCACGGAATTGACTTGTTAATGTAGTCATTAGGAGACGACTATTGACGTTATTTTTTATCGTTTGATTATTGAAATTGTCAAAAGTAATTCATAAATACGCATAGATAAAACTAATTTATTCTAAAATAAACATTTTGAAACTAATTCATAATCATAATTAGAGCCCATAGTTTCACAATACTACTATAAACTAGGCTAGTAGTTCGTAGACCTTCAACATAATTGTAATCTTAAAAGCATTGAATACCTTTTAGCGCGTATTCGTGACCAGTTGCATAGCAAACGGCCAATTCTTAAATATTTCCAATCGATCCTATTGATCATTTGACAATTTACAAAGTGACAGAGGATGATTAATTAATATTACAAATACACCCTTTAACACCGTAAAGCTAGCATCAAGTTCGAGCTACTGACTGCGGTAGCCTGCCTCCAGCAGAGGAACCCACGTCACAGCATCCGCAACTATCAACATCAAAGCGATCTAATTGACTGGGCCGTTCCGCCCCGCTAGTTGCGATTGCGTTGGAGCGGGCCGCACTGCGCGGATGCGCGGGTCATGTTTAACTCACCGACGACTAGTTCACGGATTGTCAGAAAGTTTAATTCGCTACAGACATACAATTGATCGTGCGGAAAACGAGCAAAGGATAACGTATTAAAAATACTTGTAACTAAACTACACGATAATACGTATATGTTATCGAATTTATTTCTAAATCAATCTTAAAATGTAACGAAGTATCGCCACTTCATCAATATGCCAATGGCTTAACGAATTAACCTCCCCGTCTGCGTCGGCGTAATTCCTTTAGCACTACAATTTTTCCAACGCCCCACCTGCCGTTGGCGTAACAAGGCGTCGGTCGTTTGACGCGTTTTTTACTTGGTCTTTTGAGCCGGATACGCGCCCCCGGGTTTATGGTTTTCATTAATGAAAGCTTTAGGGCTCATTATTCGACGTTGTATCGAACCTACGTAGCTCTGTGCTGTAGGTTATAATATCTGTGATTTTTATTACGGCTATCTAAAGAGTCCGTAATCGACGGCACAAAATAAAACTAAGCCATACTGCAACTATATTTGTCAAAACATAAGCCTACTACTGAACTAATCCTAATGCTTAAACTGTAAATTTTTAGATTGTTATTTTAATTGGATAATAGAAAAAGGATCACAAAGATAATCTATTGAAAAGTATTCGTATAAAGTTTATAGGAAAATTAATACGCAGAAAATTTAGCTTAAGTCTTTCAATTGCAGCATCTCTTCTGGAGCCGGTCCATCCCCAATTCAACTCGATTCTTTATTCAAATCGGATATCGCGCCATTTTCTCGCACGTTTGAATTACAAATCGGAAGGCCGTTTCTTTCGAATTTAAATTCGGGCACTCCCTTTCGAATTGCCAATTTGATTGCCGTTTTAATGCCGCCTACTTGGAGTTTTCTCGTCAGAATTATGGAAAATTATTTGTTAAAAAATGAATAACTTACAAAAAAAAAACTTAACCAATTTCAGTACTGCTTTGTCTCTTAGCTTTAATTTGGTATGTTTGATGACAGATGACAGTTAGATAATGATAAGTAAATTTAACTTTCTAAGTGTAGACGTTTTAGATATGAGTGTACCGGTACACCGCTGGCAACCCAGCGGAGTAGGAATAGATTGTAGATTTCTGTTTGGCATAATCTAGAAGTATGTGTATACCAGAATGTATATTCTGGTCGGATACGGGTCTTTTATTGCCAGCTCGAAACGGGATCTTGTTGACCCCGCGTCAGCGAAACTGAGTCACCCCCTTTTGCCAAAACATTGATGAAGGATTTTTTCTCTTTTGTATTTTTGTATGTATTTTTTTTTCTAGAAATGAAATGGTTATTTATTTATTTATTTTATTTTATTTATTAATGCATTTCTTTAGTGTGTTACTAACTTGCTCTACATAAGTTCGTCAAGCAACCCCACCAATATAACAACCCACTTTAACTTGGCCTTCTAAATTTATATTAATTTCAAGTAATGTCCAATTAACTACCTCTTTCGAATACCAATATCTTCATATGTATTGAGTGGTCATCTGTACTAAAAGTCTGTCTATAATTTCAGTTTTATTGTAAATATTTGCGATAAATATTTACTTTATGCCTCACAATTTTTATTTGTCCGTCTGCTGTAAGTCCCGTTACAACTTAAGAATGGCTTGACCGATCTTAATTAAAATTAGCATATAGTAACAGCACGTGATGAAGCAAATTATAGGCCTTATAAAATATGCCTTTCTACTATACAATAAATGTAGCCGTTGTCCGTTATACCGTCCATAACGGGATATACATCCCGCTATAACGTAACAACGGCTTGACCGATCTTAATGATTAGTACATAGGTGTTTGTAAATTAATTTGTATATACATGGGTGATTGTAAATTTATATCTATATAGTAAAAACACGTTATTTCGCAAATGGTAGGCCATAGAAAAATATCGGAAACCGTAATAATAACCATAAAAAGACATTTTAAAACATTGTTTTGTATTTTCCTGACAGTGATCTTTCGAACACGTGCGAACCCGCTGGCAACATCTAGTATAAGTACCTATAGGTCACATAATGATAACAGGGAATGAAAAACTTATTATATTTAAAAAAAAAGTCCCGCAGCGGGAATTGTCGTCTTCGAGACATCCGCCTTCAGAGGGGGGGTAGATTTTTTACCCCTACTGGGATAGATTGGATGACACTTGATCTCCCCGAGAGGACGAAATTAAAACGGCGGCGATGAGCCGTACCAAACGGCCCGGGAATTATTTTCCGTTGAGTGATTTCTGGTCATAAAATTTGTGATTGATCAATTCATCCGTTGTTACAATTCCGACGTAATGAAGAGCGTGGCTGGTGGACTTTTTTTGTCTCTCCCCCGGCTCTATTTTTCCGCTTGTTTTACGCTTTAGATGATTCTTTATTAATTTAAAAGTATTCTACCTTTTCCTCTTACTTTTTTCCAAAACGTTTTGTACTTGAAAATAACTTCATTATATTAATTCATATATTTATCGTTTTGTATCGATGGATGTGTAATATGTGTTATAAAACCTTTGCATTCATTTCAATTGATTACAATATTTTCTTAAACCACAATATTGTTACTTGCGTACTAGTATATAATGTTCTTCCCAATAATCATATCTAAAAACTGAAATAGTTTAAAAACATTAAACCCAAAGTCGTTGTCACTCGATCAGTTGCTTTCCGCAGTATAGAGAAGTTAACGACTGGTCCTCGCAAATTAAGGCGGGGTGGGGGGGGGGTGAGGACGTCGGACAATGCCTTATCAGATAGTCGCTTAGGTCAATTTTCATTAGTAGGCTGCAATAATTGTCATAATGCCTTTTTAATAAATGTTTTGATTGTCTATTTTAAAAATTATTTTCTCAAATAATTTTTCCAGAATGTTGTCCACATTAGGAAGAATTCAACAAAATATTGAACTAATCCCGTCTTTAAAACATTTGAAAACTCATACTTATTCTAGTACTGAAAATACCCCTAACTGTAATTATAATTAAAGATCAGTAACATAATATTAAACTCTAAAATGTTCTAATTAATATTCAAGTTTTATCTTACTTAGAACGTTAAAAATAATATTCTTATGAAAGTACAATCAAAACTGACAGCTTACATTGATTCCCAGTACTCTGGCGTGTGTATATTTCTACTCGGCAATCTTTAAATTCATTTCATTCATGAAAGTCAGTGCTGTCATGAAATTTTTTCACCGTCGTCCATTCGATACGAACGAAGCCAATAAAGCCATGTCATTACTAAGCCTATTTAATTTTAACGACCCCGTACGTATAGACCCCTGAGCACCTTTGATGTTAATCTACGCTGGATTCCCGATCTCCTGATAAATAACGATTGTACAAACAAAACGGAGAGAAAAAAGGTGGCGTACCCCCCTCCACTCCCACTCCGGCATAATTTCATTATTTGAGGCGCCCTCTAGCACATCACTTTAAAATATTCTCAATCTATAGAATGGCAGCGGAAGACATTATGGGCAACTAGTGATTATACCGCGGCGTCTCTTGAAACATTACATTTAATTTTATTAAAATATATTAAACGCATGTAGTATATAGTATCTTTTCCATGGAGGTAATATTATTTAGAAATTTACGAGTTCTTGTATTTAAAAGAATGTTTTACGGTAGATCTGCGCTAAGCTAAAATGCAAAGCTTTCTACATTAAAGACTAACTTTGAATAGAAATATTGAATCTACAAGTTTGGTTTCCTAGTTGATATATTATAGCATTATTTACCTCGTAACTATGTTTATTTTTACCACAGTCGGTGGAAAAGCGTTTCAGTCGCATGCAGTAGTTTCGGAGCTATTACAAGACATTAGGAAGCCACTTTACATCATATCCTCTAGAGCCATTTAAATAAATTGTAAACAAAACCATTTGTCTCGCGACAGCCGAACAAACGGACCATGTTCTGCGTATCGCCTCCCTCCCCCCGAGTGGGCTCCCCCCATTCGAAAGGACAGGGGTGGGGGCTGGCGGCGGAAGATGTGTTTTTGTCGTGTTTTTATTAGTGAAAAACAATGATGAATTAGCGAACACCACGTTTATTAGTCGAGCGTGGCGATTTTTTATCTTCTAATATTTTTTACGCCGTATATCCAGGGTTGTCATCATAACACTTAGTTTACGATATTAAGCTATCCAAAAAAAAATCAAGAGTAATGCATACAAGAAACCATTTTCATAACATTGTCATTATAGTTTAAGCGTGATTAAGAAAAGTCTAAACTATTAAATCATTTATTGTTGTTTATATAATATATATATTACATATGTTACATTCGAATAGGATTAGAGAAAGATGACATTCGCCATCACCAAACTGTTTTTTTTTTTTAATTTAAATGGTGCTTGACCGTTAGCCAGCCAACGTCAGGGATGTCACTCCCGGTCGTTGACTGACGGTACTACCAAAAGGTGGTGTCAAACATCATGTAATTTAAAGATAATCATTTCCTACCAACATTGTAGTTTGTGCAGACTACCTACAAAATCTTTGACCGCGAAATGGTTCAAACTAACATTTTATTTTACATTTTCATGTAAGGTTAATTAAGTTCATCCATGACGCTGCCCTCTGAAAATTTGTATTACCGCGCCCCGGAATTTACAATATCGGGTGTGTTAGCATCTTGTGCTAAATTAAATTGTTAGCGACGCGTTTCAGGTGTTTTATGAGACCCATATCGACAGGACAACTCGATGGGGTCGCAAGAATTGCGAGATGGCAATAAGGCTGTTAGATTTTAAGTCTTTGTTTTATTCGAGGTTACAACTTGGATCTTTAAATTTACAACAAAGCGCATAAAACCACATCAGCTGCTGAAGCTTATACTAAACTTATACATAGGTGCTTAAGTCTAGGGCTAAGCTTATAAATATAAACTTATAATAAACATTTAGATAAGTACATCAGTATGGTTGGTAGCTTAGAGTAGTAACAGTTACACATTACGCTCTGTGAGATACCTATTTGGCGAATGAGGCGATTATTTGTTACAACTTTAGACACTAATTTATCATGAACCCGCCTACAATTAAAGTATTCATATAGTCTGCTAATTCCTAAAAAAATTGTAAATGTGCAAAAGATATTCAAAGACGTAGTCTCTTAACATGCTTACATGGTGGACTATTGGAAGATATTCCAATATAATTTTAAAGAAGATGTATGTTATACGGCGGAACAAACGTGGACTGCTACATTTCAGTTCAGGGCTAGAGCTTTTATATAAGTGACTATAAGACTCAATATTTCTACATCTCTGTAGAAATTCGCGAGAAAATGAAAACTCGATTCTTGAAAATGTTTGACTCAGTAATGAAATCATTACATTCAATGCATCATACAGCTCCTTACGGGGAAGTTGCAGTGACTTTAAGCGGGCCAATTTTCTAGTGAAACTCATTCCGGTTAATTTTCATATTAACGAAGTTACGTTTCTGTGAACGGTCTAGACACGACCGACATAACGCGCCGGGACGACTCCGGAATATCAAGATCCTGTCCCGTACGTCCGATCTATAGTCGACTTAGCTTTTACGAGTTTTTGATTAAACATCTTAATTTGACTTAGCTATAAGCATTGACTAACTTTTTATTGGACCTGGCATACGCTTCTACACATTCCTGTCGTGATACTTGAGTTCTCTCTAAAAAAACACGCTTCCGTCGTCTTTTTCTATTTAATTTTTATTTTTTGCTTTTCATAGAGAAGCAGGCTATACAACAAAAGACTAATTTTAAAATGAGTGAGATATATTAATACTGTTACAATATTGTTATTTTAAGTCAGTAAAAACAAATAATAATGTATAACAATACATACCCATCAATACTTGTTATTATTAAACCATCTCTATAAACAGTTATCGTCGTTATGGCCGGTATTATTATACACGAGAAATATTGATTAAAAAAAACATCCCTTATCTTAAAGCAAACTGTTAAAGGACTTATCGTTTACTGCCTTGCAGTTAGGACGTTTCTCCCCGCGTCGCTCAGCGCCGCCTCCCACGTAATGGTTCGCTTTGACTTACTAGATGGAATTTTTAATGCAATAATTTCGATAATTTATCGCTAGATAGCGCTCCTTTGTGCCCGTCGTCGGGTTGGCGGGAGCGAGGCGGGCAAATTGGTTTTCTTTTTACCGGCAAATGTTACACCGGCTATCTATTGACCCCGCGCTTTTAAACACACTGTTGATAATTATTGCTCGAGATAAAAGTACCACACGGAGGCTTAAGATGTTTTAAGTAAAGATATACTATGTATTCGACTTAAAATGATTTAGAATAGTATGTTATTAAAAAAATAGAACCTTTACTCACTTTGAAAAGGAAAAGATTACTACAAATGTGTAGGATTCATATGATTTGACATAAAAAGTTGTGATCGTAAAGAAGAACGGAAGAAGAGAAGTTGTAATCAACTTTTATTCTTGAACCCTGCTAACTCTTAAAAGTATTTACTTCTTTTTATTGTGAGAGGAGTGAAGTAAGTTTTTACCTGAGATAATTCATATTACTTCATATAGCTACTATATAATGCTGCTTAGACTCAGTTCGCTAGCCAGCCGCGACGACCGTGTGTCTTCCATCAACTTTCAATTCTGCGGCGACACTTTTGAGGTTCCGTAGGCGTGGTAATTAAATACGTGACATCATTTAGCGATGGCCTCGGTCGGTAATTTGCTGAAAGTGAAAAAAAAATCTCTCGTAAAAACATTGCTTTTTATTATCAACTAAAATAGTCTTTGATTCCCTGATTATAAGAAGTGATCCTTGTTGGCTAAGCAACGATTTTATTATGTGTGTTTTATATTTGTATTACAATAGTGTAGTACTTCAGTAGTAATTACGTTAGTATATTTATTGATAGTCTGCAACGAACATGATGGATTGAAACTATTGATAGCTCTGATCCGTTAGGTTAGGATCGGTTTTAGCCGGATGAACACAACGAAGCTGATGATTTCTGTGCTTATTAATTCGATAAAAAGGCAACTCTAGACAAAACACGTAATATCTTTACATCATCATGTTGTTACTCTATAACCTAATGAAATAAAGCTTCAAATGTATTTAGTTCGTGTTAAATGATAAATAAAGCGGGATGGGGCTAATCAAGCGGCAGCGGGCTCGATGCCAAGACTTCGTATCGGCTGCGCGCAGCGCTGTAATCGCTTATTTGTAACAGCTTAACTGTTTATTAATAAACAGTTCCAGGCTGCAATTTTGCTAGGTAAAATTATTTCTCATAGAATGTCTTCCTCGACCGTATTACCCTGATGAAATTAAAAATATAAAAGAACAAAATCACTCATTCGTCCTCTTTACTACTTCTACATAGTAACAATTTCATATTCATTTCTTAGTTACTTATAATCTGCCTAAAGACTGGTCAAAAATAGAAGTGTAAAATTCATCTTAGTGTGCCCAAAACTATTTAATAGCGCCACGCAAGGAAACTAGTCATGTACGTCTCATGCTCTTATGAAGTTGAAGAAGATACCAACGTCAGTGTAACCATCCACTTGTGACGTGCCCAATTTATTAAGTGTATTAACATCAAATCGCGTTCAAACGCTACTTTGTTTAGTCTAAAACCACCAATCCGTCCCAGTTTCGATTAGATAAATGAACGATTAAAACAGAGCCTAACTCTACTAAGCTAATGGAAGACCTTTGTACTGGTGAAGGAATTTTTAAAATCAGTTCAATAGGGTTTGGGTTTTTTTTTGGAACACGCAAACAATCAAATCTTTTCTCTTAATAATATTAGTATAGATAAAATACCCATAGATTGTCTATATGTGTATATAATATGCATACATGTGCAAATGATAAAGCGATGTCGCAGGCGAGGCCTGGCAGCGTCCCAGGCACTCCGTTATCAAGTCTGCAGGCTCACCGGACACAATACAGCCCCTTCTTTGTCTATACGATATCTATATAATCTACATAATTCATATATTATATAATTATAATCGTTTTTCTTTATACCCCGGTTACGTAGTATTTCCGTATAGTCTTTCTGCTGTCTTCAAAGACCTTGATTATAAAGTACATACGATGCATAACTTAGAAACATATTGTGAATAAATACATAAAAGGTAAAGGTACGAAGGACAAGGTTTACCCTCATCCACGCCAAAAAGTTATACCAGAAAATACACTAATGTTTTCATAGTTAACTTTATTTGACAATACTAAAGGAACCCTTCAATTCTCTACCGAAGGCAATTTAGGTGTGTATAAAGTCCTAACAAAAACTAGTAGATTTTACAATATGCATGGCGGCTGTCGACTAAAAACAATCTGAACAAACTTGGGAGTACAGTATAAAATATCATGTAGTGATTCAAAAAGTTGTAAAATCGCGCTCCGACACAATCCCCCAATCCGACCGATCGCGAGCGCACGCCAACGCGCGCTAACTGGCCCGCTAACTTTTCATTTCATTTTCCAAACTTTTAATCTCAAAGTGCCCGTGAAAGAAAAATGGAGGCGTTAAGAAAATCGCCAGCGCCACCTATTATCAACTCCTGCAACTCCCATAACTTCCGTACGGACGCGACTTAGAAACCAATCTTACAAAGGAAATTTAACTCTAATGCGATATGATAGAGTTTTATTTTCAATGCCAACATTTCTACCTTACATCTCAAAGAATTTTACCGAAGAGCCATAAAAAGTAAGATATTAATGTATCGTGGGAGGCATTAGACGGTCGCCGGATCGATTCCTATGCATAAAAAATGCTAATGGCCCGGCTGAGAGTACGATGTGCCGGAGAAAGGTGATTTATGCGAGGACTTGCCCGAACTATTCGCTCCTTACCTGTCGGAGGACAGGTGTGCTGGAATTGAGGTCGCAGCGTTATACTAGCGGAGGCTTTTTTGCTAATAGCGTTCGTTGTGCTGTAGCGTCTTTACGTTAAGTGTTTGTATTGCTGCTATTAATAATTTGTGAACAACAATCACAAAATCTTAGGAGCTAAATTATCCGCCTTCAAATCACCACACGGTTGAGATACTCTATTAAGCTTTTGTCCTCCGATTATTACTCTTATTACATCTTAAAAAAATGCATATATGTAAAAAAATGTACATTATTACATCTTAAAAAAATGATATGAAACTTAACTTAACTTATGAAAACTTTCAAAGCTTATATTGGAATTTCATGTCAATTACGTTTGTTTTTATTAATTTATTACTCAGTATCACTTTAACACACTTATCTTTTTCTACTAGATACATAGAACGATATGTGTGAATTATTGTAATTTTATATTGTATTAAAATAAAGTAAAAGTTTATTTAATGTTTTCACATTACAAGGTTTTTTGTACAATATAATGAAGCGGCCGGTGCTTAAGTAAGAAAAATTCTGTACTATAAGCACCGGCGTCTTCCCTTTTCACTTATACTAGTTTTTAAATGCACTATTTTTCATTCCATCCATCAGTCTAATAGCGACAATGTTTGCGGATTGTTATGGGTGTGAGTTTGTGTGTGGAATGACGGGCAAAAAGTCTCATCGCACACTTTTTGTCAGTGGATTTGTGGAAAATAAAATAACTCAGTCCTATTATCATTGTTATATTCGATTAATAACTGCGTCCATTTAACATTAAATACTTCGCTCCTTAGTTGATCTCTTCTGAATTAGCAAGCTACAGCAGTCAACAATTTATTTGGCAATAGAACTGAAGTTAATGAATCAAACATTATAGCAGTAATACATCATAATGGGTTAATAAACTTATCAAACATATTTTTTTTTTCAAATTATAGCTTCTTTCAATGCAAATACGCTATAAGCAACCTGGATGATATTCTAATCGATTAATCTCCCGCAACCGAATCCGCCGGCATTCGCTGACTGTAATCAAAGTGTGATTTAAATTCGGAAATAAGCAATTTAAAATCGCTCTAGCTGCAAATGCTTCGCCTTTGTTATATTGAAACAATGTTTTTATTTTGCATATCCCTTAAGTCAGTCATAGAACGAAAACCGTACATAATAGTGAAAACTGTGATGTCGATACATTATAATGATTTGACAGCTGCAACAATTTTAATGAATATCGAACTGCCCTATAATCACATAAACATAACATAAAAAAATACTTACTTGTCAATTAAAATGAAATAGTTTTTCATTTTTAAGATTGTTTTACTGTCATGCAGACTGCGTTGTCATGTTGTGTCATGTCATGTGTCATGCACATGTCATGAATGCAATTTAATACATACATTGTTGACTGTGTTGTAATAAAAAATATTTTACTACCTAGAAAAAAATAACGTTTAAGAAACGTAAGGTAAAAGGTAGCGCCATCTAGTGTCAAGTAGCAATAACATTTTTTTTTTTTTAAGTTTATTTCTCATAAATAAATATTATCAAGAGTTAAATTAAGTAATTAAAAATAATTAGTTCTTTATATGTTATAACATTGTTTCATTTATCTTGGTCATTAAAACCTGTAATTTTTATGTACATCTGTAACACTTGTATTTATCCGGTAATAGAAAGAAATTACATATCATAGTCATATTTTATTTCAGAAACTAGATAACCTTAGTCAAGGCGACAAACAAATTAAGTCTTTTTTTAATCCGCGGAGTGATGAGGTCAAGCTAGGAGGTAATCTTACTTACCGGGACTATTCGAAAAAACTAAAAATAACAACCTTGTATACAATAATGCATTCAATTTCAACAAAATTTAATACATCATACATGCAGTTCAATTAATGTTAAATGCCTTTCGTTTCTAAGTAAACCAGTCATTAGTATATTTATTCCGATTGTAATACCAAATGTGAAATTATAAATCAGATTATTTTGATATAAATCGTATTTAATTTTAAATTTTCTGTGTAATCCTTCCTGGTCCGTGATACGGACGAATAGGATTAAAAATTCCGTAGAGCGGTCAAAAATAAATCAGTAACAATAATTGTTGAGGCGCATGGTGGCTTGCTAATCTTCGCGGCGCGCTTCTAGGGTCACGTAGGACGAAACGTCACAAAACAACGACCTAAATATCTGTCGCGCGCACCGATCGCGATACGCGAATGAACGCGCGTAGAATACATTAATTTTTATATTATTTTATTAAATATGTAAAAAACGAAACTCGCCTGCCTGCCCCCTGGCGACCCACCTTCGTTTAATTGTGTGCCGGCTTAACCCCGTACGTGCATCTCCAGTTTTAATATCCACCCGACTCCCCCAGCCCTTTTATTTTTATTGTACTTGCGGTGAGATATTTGCATATATAATTTTTTTTGTATGACTAATTTATTTATTCGGACGGCATTAGAGACGCAGACGGTGAATTCGAACTGTTCTTCGAAGTAGACTTCGTGAGTAATGAGCGAAATGTTGCAAAGGGAAGATTTTCACCACCACCATTCCTTTACCTTGTGTTTCCGGACAACCGATAAATGCTCACACACATACACAAGTTGAATACACTCGCTTGGCATAGTATAGTGCCTTTGGCTATGTGAGGGGAAGCTTCTCAATAGTGGATTTTCAACAGCGTGAGTTAACATTGATCTTAAACTAAGATAGTCAACAATCTAAATATTTTTTTGCTGATTAACAAATTCAGTTACCTTTTCCCTACATGTTTAATTTTATTAATCAACTTCAAAAAACGAGGAGGTTCTTAATTCGCTTGTATTTTTTATGTTTGTTACCTCAGAAATTGACATTTTTGACATTCGCAAGTGAGTCCAATGTCTTTGAACCTTAAGATCCGAAGGTATACAGAAAAATGATATTTAAGACAAGCCCTAGTTGGGTTTTATGGATTTATATCGAGGCGTACCGTTACTATAAATGATTTAATGACTTATAAATAAAATCATATGCAGTTTAAGCCGGTTTTGTTTTTATAAAACAATTTAAAAAGATTATTGCAAAAAATAATCAAATAACTTAAAAGGACGATGTAACTAATTGAAAACTATAAACGTTCTTTTTTTTTTTTGAAAAAATCCTTATTATATTCATACAAAGATAAATTATTAAGTAACAGAGATTAGGATTACTTGGTGATTAGTCAATATTCGTTTGTATCCGCTCGCTTTGTAAAGTCGGGGTTCCGTGTCCGACCCTTAAGGACTAAATCGCTTTGATTCCTCCCGATAATCACTGCCTAATGCAGTTCCACTTCTCTTGTATTACGTCTAACCCTTGCTCCTTTATTAATGAAATTTTATTCCCTGCGGACATTTACCAAGTTGGTGACATTATCAAATGAGTGCGTGTCTAGATAATTAGAGTCTTTATCATGTGAAAAGTGGTAGAGTCCGCAACAAGAACATCTGTTGCACGATGGCCCGCTCAACTGATGGAATACCACGACCTCACAGAAGACAGGCGTGAAGTAGAAATATTTCGCATTTCGTAAGATGAGTGAGGTGCTGGAGGCCTGGACAGTTTTAGTCTTTTTCCCCTTTCCTTCTTTTTCTTATTATAAAAGGGTGGGAAATGAAAGAGGATTTGCCAGGGAATGGGATGGATAGGAGAAGACAATGTCCATTTTCTGTCGCAACTCGAAAATGCTTTTTGCAGATGCCTATGGGTAGCGATCACTTAGGTGACCACTTCCTCGTTTGGTACCTTTTTGTATAAAAAAAATTGTAAGATAGTATGAAATAGTTTTAATAAATCCAAGATATGTGACAAAGTAGGATCAAAAATTCGCTAGAGCTTTAAAATGTTATTTTTAATATTATAATAATTCCTCGTGATGGGTTAAAATTGAAGGAAAATTTATATAGATATAAAGAAAATACGTGAAGATTTATCGTCAAGTTTTCAATCGTATTGTAATATGTTACGACAAGGGTCTACAAGTTGTACATTAGGCAACAGTTTAATGTAGTGGAATTTATTGCTAACGTTGTAAATTCAACCCATACATCATTGCGGGTTCGATTGCTGTTTATCCAGGGCTATACCACACACATCTCGAGACTTCTATAAAATGATATAGTCGGAGGATATAGCAGTGTCATTTTTAAAGCGACGAATATCGGTTACTTACCAGTTTATAAACGTTGATCCGAGCATTATTTTCTCAGCCAACAATCGAGACAACTTTTTCAATTTTATGTAAAACAGAAGCCGCCGAGGAGAGGCCGGCCGTCAAACGATAAACGATTATAAGTAAGACGTAAGAGGAAGCTCGGCGAGGCGGCGTAATGAGAAATAAAGCGAAAAAAGCGAGCAGGAAGCGAGACGAGCTGCCGCAAGCGCTTTTTTTTTGCTCTTCTTATTGATTAAAAAACTTTCTTAATCATATCTGCGCTTCGCCTGCAGATAGTGGCTCGCTATCAGCGTGGACGCTCGATCCAATCGGAAATTACTTTAGATTGCAGCTGCTTTTATAAGATATATATCGCATAATCATACAGTTTTGCATTTACTAGACTAGTTTGATCAGTTAAATAAAATACATATTTTTTCATACATACGCTTATTCATTATACATTTTTGCTAGCTATGGACAGAGCTTCGTTTGACTCTGCCTTCTGTATTCTGTATTTTCGAAAAACAATCATACATATCAAATGTTCGATTGTTTTATTTTTTCGGAATTCATATTTAGTATTTTATTTTAATTTATTCATTATAATATAGCGCGATAAACATTACTTCAACGATAGACAATGCATATATCGTATAAAGGGATAGCACACAAAAATTATTTTTTTCGTGGAATTTCGCGTTTTTTCCAGTAATACAATTATACAGATATATTTACAAATAAAACCGTACCAAATTGTAATTTTTTATTGAAATCGTTAAAGCCGTTTCCGAGATAGACAATTGTTGTGTACAAGAATTACTCGCTTTATTAGATAGATTGTCCATTTGAACGTTTTTAAGAACAATTTAAGGGCTAGCAAGGAGTTCCTGGCCTGAGATTACTCGTAGTCTAACTGTTTGTACTTGTTGCAGCGCTTGCAGCTGCTGTCACCGCCGGAGTTCAGCGTGGAGCGCGTGCTGAGCAGCGCGTGCGGCGGCAAGCTGTGTCTGCACGGCGCGCGCGGCGCCACGCTCGTCGACCTGCCCGCGCGCTGGGGCCGCGCCGGCCTCTTCGACTCCGGCAACAACACTGTCCTCTGCAAGTTAGTATAGCTCCATTAACAGTGGTAGAGCCTGAAGCAACATCTGCGTGTCCAACACGACCGGTGAAATGTCACCACCTCACAGAAGAAAGGCATCAAGTAGAAGTGTTCTGCGTTTCGCCTGTAAAGCGAGGTGCCGGAGGTCTATTTCCAGTCCGTTGAGGACAGGGGAAGAAATGGATAGGGAAAAGAAATATCTTTTATTTCTGTTTATCCCCTCCTCTGTCCATTAAGGTTAGCTACGAATGTGCAACCCATTAGATTGTTGCAGTTGCTTATAGGCAGCAGTCATCTAATATCAGGTGAAGCACTAATTTGCGCCGTTCTTTCTTCAAAAAAAAGCTAGCTGCTCGAGTCCGTCGTCGCCTGGGATATTTTGAAAAGAACAAGATAATAAAAATGTACTATAGTCGTCGTACTTTGGGAAAATTATGCATCGAAAGCTAAAAACGAGCCAGTAGTTTCAGAGTTTATTACATTGCATAAGAACAGAACAAGGAAAAAATGCAACTATTTCATAAAAATATTCGTATTATGTCAATATTCCCTGAAACCTTTTTCTAGATAAGTTAGTGAGTAATATTTTGAAAGATTCAGGTCATACAACGTCATCATCTCATGCCATTAGCCGTTCACTTTACATAATGTAACGTGCTTAATATAACTCTAAAGTTATTTATTAGCTTCAAGTTTTAAAGTCGTATACTTAAAGCAAACACCTGCATACCGCGCGTGATAAGTTCCCGGTAGCGGCGGCACGTAAGCATCGTGTATTTTCTACTATCACGGTAAATTTTGTTACCTATTAAGCTCCTCGAAGCGACTATAATGTTAGCCCGAGGTAACGATTAAGACATAGATTAGTCAAGACTTTTATATTCTCCCAGACTCGACACGCTTTTACTTACTTAAGTGACTACATCCTTCACTATAATGAATAGTAATATTGTTAGCAGGTGATTGATTGAGCCGGAAGATTGTTTTGATAAAATAAAAAATCAGCTAACTATTGTTGTATTTGTGGAGTTTGCAAGGTTTGAGTTTCAGCAAGCTTGGTATCTATCTAAATATCTATTGTAGTATTGGAACTCGTAAAGAGATTTTATTTTCTGTATTCCCTGAGTGAGATAAAGATAACAATCACTTTAAACTAATAAGGAGATGATTTATTTCGCAAAATATTAGCATACCTATTTCGCGTCTTACTTGCCAGGACATCTTTTGGCATATTTGTTGGATACGATAGATATTCTTAATACTAGATTTTAGTCCCTACTTTCGTTAGCAAACATATTACAATCAAATTACTCTTTAAATCGGAACTAATAATAATGAATTTAGACATGACCCAAAAATTAAAGATTTATTTAGATTTTTTTCGCTTTACAAAAGCCTCTCAGAGGACAAGTACAAATAGGTATTGAATTTCTCAATGCCTTTCTGCGTTTAACTAATGCATGATGTGTTGCGCGCTCAAGTCACCACTCTTTTGTACATGTTATTAGGCGGCTATATCTCGCGATTTGCATATTTCGGCAGTAAAATTAATTCGAAGATTTGCCCGCATCCCAGACGGGGAGGGAGGGCGTCTTGGATGCGGCGGGGCGGGATAATGTTTTTGGATTTGTGCATTCGTATCGAGCTTCGATATGACTTGTGGCGAGACTACACGATTCTCTCTTTGTATTGTAAATATTTATTTCAACTGAAGTTACGACTAAGTTAACCTTATTTATAAAGTTTCTAAGTTATCGTACATTTTTATGTATGGACCACTTTATAGTTTATTGTTCGCGAATCAATAACGGAAATAAGTCATAAATATAACGACGATGGGAGACTGAGACAATCGAGGTAACGCCTCGCCTAGTAAATGGAAAAGTGAAAAGAGTGTTGTTAAAAAAATGGCCTTCAGATTTGGAAAAATTATATTCAGATCAAGCAAAGATCTTCATATATGCTTGATTAAATGTTATCTTTAGTAATAATTACAAACTGATTAACATATTGTCTTGCCTCATTAATCAACTATCCTCTTACACTCAAATCTTCTCGATAGCTACTTATAAATCCGGGAAATTTTTATTTTAAAAACAATGTCTTGTATTTAACTTGTAGTAACTAAATTTAGAGCTTTCGGCAGGGTAATAATGTATTAACATAAAATTAGCCATAGTATCGAGCTCAACTCGCGGCTAATTAGCATTTGATCCGAGCTGCTTTTAAGATCAACATTATTCGTCACGATCGTTTTCTGCCCACGATACGTATACGATACGACGAGGACTACACTATAAAACATCTTTTATGAATTACAAATTTAAAGACATTAATTGTATTTTAAGGTGCAATGATAGTATCTCAATTGGGCTGAAACACATACAGAACACCTCAATAGTGGTACACTAACTTGTGAAAAATGTAACAAATATAGTATTTAACGTTTCCTATCGACATTTGCAAGGTTATGTCCTGACATTTAATCTGTAACTATGTATCCGTATATATTTGCACTTCAGTTGAGCGGTAGTTTAAAACGTCAGAATTTAAATATTGGTTTCCATTGGTAGTCATTGCACACAGCGACCTTGCACAAAGTCGTCAAATGCAAACGATCTCAACTCTCAAGACTTATGATAATAGCCGTTAAAAGGCTCACTACACCATCCCCTCCCCGCTAGTATTAATCCTAACAACTAATATTAGCAATAAACAGCCCCACTCAGCTAATTATGCTAAGACGTTTCGGGCGTCGTCGCCGCCGAGGATTTGAGGAGCGGGGCACTTAACAATACCGAGGTACTTCTTGATACGATATTAAAATATAATAAATTATTTTAATATGTTACTCAAGTTAGATAAACGGAATCACTATTCACATGTATTACTTCACTAGAGACAAAAGGATTTGACTAAAAATTTTAGTTCCAAATTACAGTTTTTACACAAGACATTGTTATAAAATGTCCCTCACATTTCCGACTTTTCGGAAATGTATGGATAAATCAGCACAACAAATGAATATTTATAGTTACCTCACTGACCTTAGACAAAATGATGGTCTATATAAGCCAATGTAAAAAGGAAGGGACGACTACAACTCTTCAAAAGTATCATGGTGACACCTTTATTCGGGAGGGTTATATTTAGTGAATATCATAAAAGTAGTCTTTTACAGTGTGTACAGCATATTATAAAGTGAGAGTATTGTGCTACAACCAGTGAGAGATGTAATATACATATTATACAATATAATATACTTTTTTAAATATTTAATTAAAATATAAATTATTTCCCATTTTACAAAAAAGATATACAAACCTGCACAATCCTAAATTATTCTAACAATTTCGACAATTTAGACTAGCCGGTAGCAGTGGTAAGATACTTACCTCTTACGCCGCAGTCGTGGGTTCGATTCCCAGTCAGGACAAACATTTGTGTGCATGAACATGTCTGTTTGTCCTGTGTGTGGGTGTAATTATCTATATAGAAAAGTATTAATATATGTAGTATATCAGTCATCTGGTTTCCATAGCACAAGCTCTGCTTAGTTTGGGATCAGATGGCCGTGTGTGGATAATGACCTTGAATTTAGGAAATGTTTTTAATTAAAATAAAAAATCAATGAATCTATGAAAAACATGTGTTCTTTAGTTCGCTAACAGACTGTTTGTTCTCCTCGATTAAGTCTTAAGAAGTCAGGGGCATGAAATCAGACGTCCATTATTTGGCAGACGGTTGCCAAACAGTATCCTGTTTAAACATGAACGGAGCGGGGAACGCTGCGTGCAAGGCGAAGTATATATGTTCCAATCATTTGTGTTTCGTTTTTGGGAAATCCCTGTAGAATGCTTACAATTGTGTGGAAATACTGGGACTTACATTCTATTGGGAGAAGAAGAGAGAAAGAGGAGGTGCAGGTAGGCTGAACAGCCACTCAACCAAAAAGAATGTCGAAATAAAGTATGAGATGCATTAGTAACTTTATTATATGAAGTCAAGAGATGTTCCGTGGGTAGATGAGGACCATTTGTGCATTATCATACTAGACCAATGAAATGTCATGACTTATCAGATCACCAGCTTGAAGTAGATAGATAGAATATACATTTTTTTTTATACAAGAAGGTGGCGAACAAGCGGTCACCTTAGTGACCGCTACCCATAGACTCACAGATGCGTTTAAGAAACAGAAAAATGGACATTTACTTTCCTATCCATCAGATCCTCTTTCCCTTCCCATCCCTTCCCTTTTAAAAAATGGTGTGAAAGGGAAAAGGAGTAAAATTAGACTTCCAGCACCTCACTTATCTGACAGAACGCAGAATACATCTATTTCGAGCCTGTCTTCTGTGAGGTCGTGGTATTTCACCGGTCGAGCGGGCCATTTGTGCAACAGATGTTGTTGTGGACTCTGCCACTATAAAAGTACAAATATAATAACAATATATTAATATTTTTAAAATTTCGCTCGACGCTGTCCTTTTCTGCTTTTCGTTTTTCTCCTTTTCTTTTTAACATAAAGGTTGCCAGTGTTGCATCGGTGTGAAATATAAATTTCTCTCGCATCTGTTACTAGTACTAAACACAAATAGCAATCGATATGTACTTGTACACGGATTTCTATTGCCTAATAAAATGTGTTGTACCACAATTGATTCGAAACAAATTCAAACAACTACTTATATCTTCGATCAATAGATGACACGAGGCATCATAATCCTTTGACCGCGCGTCCCACTGCCGCAGCGAATCATCCTCTAAGACTCAATTACTGGCTTACCCTGATTTACTCGCGCCCGGTCCAATTTGTGAACCGTGCCCGATCGGAGAAAACTATTCCCTTGTCCGAACAAAACATTTCCGACCTAACACCCAGAGCGCTTGGGTCCATCTACTATCACACTGACCCTGCGGCACCTTCCGAGTCGATATTGCCTAGTCATGCGAGTGATGACCATGGAATGCCATTAGTTTTACAGAGAATAGACCTTTAACTGTAGTTGTAAGGTATGTTTTAGAGCGTAACACGGTGTGGTAACGGACCGTTCGACCTGATCCCCAATTATAGGCCACAAACTATTTTATCTAACACCCGTGTGACATCACTAATCTTATTAGAATCTATTGGAATTGAAAACGTGCATAGAAAATATAGAGAGAGATTTTGTTTGAGATTAAATCTAATCGCAAAAAAAATATAAATATCTTATTATCTACACTCACATTAATTCATAATTTGTAAATATAAAAAAAAACTGATTATAAAACAAGGATATAAGAATAATTGACAAAATTTCAAAATCACAATGTTGGCAAAAGACTGAGTTGCAAAAGAGTAACAAGAGATTCAAAAGTGTCAAATCCCTCAAAAACCGTAACATATTTGCAACTTGTAATTAAAATCGAACATGGTTATAATAATTTAATTAATTAAAATATTTTTAAAATAAAGCTCCACATATTGTTCGCAATCCGGACAACCGCAACTGGGACTGACTGATTCGTCTTTGTACTGACGCGGGCTCGCTTAAACCAATTTGCCGGTTAATCCGTCGCGGGATCCGATCCGACGCCTTGCGACACCCTCCGCAGCCCTCTGACGCCTTCTGATACCTCGTCGGATGCAGACAAATTCACTTACTATCTATTTCTTCTACACGATCTTTCCTGACGATGGTCTGGAACATTTTATAATTTGCTATAAAACATTTCTCTCCTTATATTTGTTGATACCTTAGTGTTTTCTTTTATGGAAGAATATGTTATAATGTTGTAAAATAAGATATGGCAAAAGACCATATCTTATTTTACAGCATTAGTTAAACACAGTTCTAGTTATAACTTCATTCAAATTTCGATTGTTACCACTGATGTGTCCAAGCAAAGTAAGCAAAGGTATCCTAATCTTACTTAAGACATGTTGTAGACAGGAGTGCAAACATTAAAGAGGCCGGCAGCGAACAACGTTTGTTCAGGGCCCCCACTGGTCATCGCGTGCTGTTGTTGACATCTGGCGTTTGTTAGGTTGTATAGGGTGACACTCGACAACATGTATTTTTATGTATTGAGACCATTATCGATGGCATAGAATGTAATGTCTAAGATTTTTTTATCTATATTAAATCACCATCATGTCCGAATATAATATTGAAAAACTTTCTCATAGAATGAGAAACTTAGAATATTTTATAACATCTAAAAATGGTTTATTATTAGGCTGCTATTTTTTTATTTCTGCAAATTATTAGTTAATAATGGTATAATATACTGGAGACATAAAAAAAATAAAAAAATATAATTTGACAAGGAAAATATTTAGCAAAGTAGCCAACCAAATGGGCTGTACAAAATAGCCATTGATTCCAAAGACAATAGAGGTGACGAAAGTACACAATAAAAAAGGAACTCCAAACATTCTCGAGGCGACCTAATCGGCTCTCATTGAGTGCCCGCCGCAGTGATTTGTGGGTAGATACACAAAGGGTGGCCCTTTTTATCCCTTTAGCGGGGGCCGGCGCATTGCCTGTATCGATGGCAAATTGGGGTTGCCCGCAAGGAGGGACCGCGATACTTGTAAGAGCGATTTTATTGGTTCCTTGATCTTTTTACATCTTTATCTCTTTATGTTAATCAATTGGTCGGGATTTAAGGACCTTGCCGCGTGCAGCTCGTCGGTTTTGATGGATGTTACTTTTTGATGTATGATATAAACGTATGGAATTTATGTGAAATGAAACAATCTCTTAGAAAAATATATTCTTAAGTTGCTTCTTAAATGTTTCGTCTTTGGGTGATTCGATTGGTTTAACATGCGTTTTGTCTTGTACGACACGATGAGACCAGAGGGACAGCTATTCAAATGAGTGAAAAGTCATGTTTACACTTACAAACCAACTGATTATACTAACGACATCAGTGCAGATATATTACTAAAACTGTTTATTTATATACTTTGATCTTGCTATGCTTATATATTAATATAAGCAATACACAATTGAAAGCTTTAAAAATAATCCATTTGGTTTTCGTCCGCTCGATCAATTTTATGAACCACCTCAAACTCGTCCGGTGCAGCGAAATAATAAAGTATACGCACAAAAACGCCGACTCGAAGCGAAAGGACCGCCAATAAAATTTCACAGGTGGTTCGTGTTAGCAATTAACGGACCCGCAATCCGACGGTTTTAATACCGAACAAACGGCACATACCCGCGCTAAACGAAAAACGCCCGCGCACCCACCGAAAGGGAATGCGATGAAAAACGCCCCGATGTCCGCACACACTTGAGGAGGAGCTATGAAAATTACAACTGGCGGTCGCGGCCCAACGTAATATCATTCCGCGCGAGTCTTGAAAACGAAATTAAATTTCGCATGAAATGGAACGAAATACAAAGAAAGTGGCCGGACAAAGGCAAAGTGGCGCGCGGACGTGGGCCGTGCAGGGCGCGCGGTTAGTTAGCCGCAGACTTGGCCGCGTGTGTAATTCCTTTCTAATCGCATTACGTTTTGTTTCGCGACGCGCTTTGTGCGCCAAGGAGGAATCTAATTAAAATTCACTGTTTGTCTTTTTAAATACGCAACGTGTCGGATTAGGTCAACCGGAGAAATGGTTGCAGGACTGTTATTAAATTACCATATATGTAATTGTTACGTCACTACCTTCGTAAAATTATAAATACATATTTATTGTTACATACTATTTCATACTACACTACGATCCTTAGTCAAAAGTTACTTTTCGGTTTTTAATAAATTTTATTAAGTTTTTAAAACAATACAAAATATAATATACATACAAAACATAAATTGTTTAAAGTGTATATAGGGGAATAAAACAGAGCCAGCCTTTAACTTAAAAATCTACAGTCGAATTAACATTTTTTTTCTTTGTTTGAAATCACGCTAATTACTCGTATAGAATCGGCAACAATCGCACACGAAAAGCAAACCCCGTCGCGAAATTAAAGAGACCCTTTAATACCAACCTCTCTGGCGTCAAGAGAATACGAACAAAAAAAACTCAGACATTTTCGATACATATATTATTCCGCGGAGTCGATTCAAAGTTAAGTATAGTAGAACTACTAGCGACCGTTGGCGTTCATTATTAACGCGGCCGGCGCCGGTTAATTAGGCGCCTTCATAATGTAGAAACGGATCCGGGATCCCTCTCGAAGCGCCGCACATAAATATGTGCCGGCGCGCAGTGATCTCGGCAATTTTCAGTTTTCGGCACTCGCCTTAATAATTCACCTCCGTGCGCCTCCGCGCAAAAATGAAATCTCTAATGTGAATGGAACTTAGAGCTCGGCCGCCGCAACGCCAAATAATTAAAGCACGCCATTAAAAATTCCCGCAGAGCTCAGCACGGCCGGGTATGTGATAATATTAATACGAGCCGGCGCGCGCAGCGGTGCTCTCAGTTTCGCATTAAGCCTACTGATTACTACGATCCACCATTTTTGAGATCTGTATATGACTTAGACAATTTTCCCTCAAATAGAAATTCCAAAGTATTTCAAACTAGCTATTTTCTCGCGGCTACGCACACCTTCTTTTCTTATTTTCCTCGCTGAAACTGTTGTAATTTGATTCCGCGTATAATAATTTCGATAACGACAAAACGTGCGATGTTAAAATAGTCGTAAAGTTTTCTTATTTTACTTTTTTTAGTTAATAATTTTAAAAGTGACATAAATTACACTAATATGAATAATTTGATGCAAACAAATTATTTACCTAAGCCTAAGCCTACGTAGTCCTAATCATGTTTTAATTCATTATACGTAACCGGTAGCTAAGGTATGCGAGGATTCGCAAAGGGCAAGCGAAGGGGGAGCCTTATCCAATATTTATTAACTTATTTCAAAGAAAATCGTATAATTAACACCATCGTATTCCCCCACGTCATCTCCCCGCGAACCTTTGGATCCGCGGCACAGAGCATTTATATAGACGTAACAAATATTTAAAGTTTTTTTTTTTAATATGGACGATCGACTGACCATAATTAAAAGAGCAGGGGTAAAAACTATTCAAATCAGTTAATTTATGCCTATGCGTACTGAAGCATTACTACAGCTTATAAACATATCGTCTTCTACGTTTATGGGTTTACGAAAACTTGATATCCGACTTGCTCGTATCGTAACACTAGGGAATCGCAGCCATTTGCACGGTAATATAGTTTTACTTATTTTAGACTCGTACTGTTTTAAAACACTCAATCGATTAGAATTACCTGTCCTTCACTCAACAATTTAGATGAACCTACATTTGTTTACAGCGTTGCCTCTACATTAATTACTCTGGATCTCAATTAGTATTCAGTATCTTTGCTTGTGCGATCTAAAGTTAATGAGAGCGTGTGTCACCGTTTTTGATGTTACGAGCCCTTTGAACTGGCAGGCGGGCATCGCAAATATATGCTAATGACAGCCGAGAAAGCGCGCTGTGCTAATTGATAATGTAGCCGAAGATATCTGTCGCATGGCATACGTTGACTGAACGTGGGCAAAAATCCTCCTTCTATAATCTTATTTAGCTTAAAATATATAGACACAGCACGGATCACAAGAATAGCGTGTACAGAGGACTGTAAATAAAGTTGTTAACATTTTAAAAATAAAGAATAAACAAACAAATAACAAGACGAATAGAGCAACCTGTTGATTATGCCAGAAATCATTACTGTAAATTAAGTAGTAAACATTTTAAAAATAAAATGTAAACAAACAAAATAACAAGACGAATAATCATTTTTAGCGTTAACGCCGCCGTTTGCTAAAACCTTGTTCTAGCTGGAAGCTTTACGCGCTTTTTTTTTTGACCCTCTCAGTATCTTGACATGGTAGAAGACAACAAAGAAATGAACCGGTCACAAAGTAACCCAATCAACATGCGTAACATACTTAAAAGTTGTCAGGCCGCCGACGTTAATAGCACGAATTCAAAGAAAAAGAAGCGAGAACTGAAATTGGAACTGCCCTTCTTCGTTACCATAACACCAAAATATGATGAATCATGAACCTCATGTTTATGTGTTATCTATTATATACTTTATATACTTTGATAAAATTGTTGAAAAAAATAATGATGAGAGAGTGACAAGACAAATCAATGTAGCAAAAGGGTTATAAGGATTACTCGTAACCGACGACCATAATATGCGTAGATATATGAATGTATAAAAAATCAAAGCGGTGTTCCAAGATCACGCCCAATGGACATCCATAACCTCTACCTACTCCTCTGGGTAACTACTTAGCAGTCCACTCCGATCACCTAATGTGATCAATATTTAAATTAACTTCTAAACGTGGCTTCGATGTAATTAACAGAAGTTATTTATGTCGGTGGTACACAGCGGGAATGAATATTATCTAACGAAGCTTCGTTACAGCATCCCCGATGGGCTCTGAATAAATAATTCCAATCAATCGCGCGGGGGCGCGGGTTCAATCAACATCTTAATTCTCACCTTAATAGACTGCTCACTGGAAGGGAGCACGAATTAAGGGGGCGGCGCTAGGGATTTCACTGACGATATTATCTTTTTTCATTTATTTCTTACTCTATTTTTACAGAACACCATGCATTAAATCAATTAAAAATCGTCAGTCATCAATCTCGTTAACTGTCACAAAAAAAAAACGTTCTCTTTATAAATTATCATATTTAAATTAAAATTACATAAATATTAATTCATTATCATATTATACTTCAACTCAACAGACATTAATGGCACCTGAATCGCAAATCACGTGATGTCCCTGGTCCGTTCGGAGTCGCATCGAGTTATATCAACGGGTTATTAGCCCAGCGTTATCTCGCATCTTGTCATTTGCGTTTTACGACCATTTTCATTGTTTTGCGGCCTCGTCATACAAAGAGGGGGCAGATTCGAATTGACATCTCGCATAAGAGCCCGTAAAAACTCCATAATCGAAAACAATTCCAAATTTGCCGCTACGATTTCCTTGTTAAGGGATATACAACCCAAATATCATCGCCGTAAGTCGTGTTTAGAATATACAGTCTATTCATGTTAGTTTGTAAAAGTGTAAGTATATGCTTGAATTATTTATATGACAATCATGTGTCGGTATTTTGATCATTCGTCTCATTGTGATCGAATGGGACCCCTATCTCTGTCTCTACGTGTACAATAAAACGCAAGAGAGACGGAGGGTATCCACGGAGGGTTACGTCGTGTGCAATATTTAAAAGTGCCCGTTACGACCCCACGCGACACTCCAATGGTTATTTTGAATAATATACGGTCATTGTGTAGAATTCGTTCGTCTGTTTGTAACGGCTCGCGGAAATCAAATAGAAAGAAACGAATAATAAAAACCCACGTTCGGATGTCTTTTACTCATTTCTTTAAGTTGTCTGGAGGCTCTTAACATGGAATCGCTCTTATATTGTTAATAATCATACACGACTATGGCTCGGAGCTTAAAAGACAGATTCTGTCCCTTCCAAGATTTTGAATTTAAAATCATATGAAGGTAGACGTCAAAAACGACCAGTCTGTATGACTGTTTATCAAGTAATTATGGTGACCCATTTCACTGATGCCTGACACACTTTTTTTTTATATTTGTACTACAAATCTTTAGAGAGCAGAATCTACAAGATTAAACATACATGCATACCTAGTAACTAATGTAACCTAGTATTTCGTAATTTTAACTAACTTGTTACGATAATAGTGTACGTAGACAGATGTAAAAACGAGTCTAAGTTAAAAATGACTGTGAATTAGTACCCGGCAAGGCCATAGGTGGCGCTGGTTGTCGAATAGGTGCAAGACATTTTTCCCGACTCGGCCGGCGGACGCCCGCTCCGTAAATTAAAATGTGAATAATTAACACGGACCGTCCCCACCCCGATGCCCACCCATCCATCCCCCTAGCCGCGCACAGCCTCACACGCCACCCAGATGTATTAGTTTTAAGCTCCCAGTCCGTGCGAGCGCGATTTAGGGTGGATTCAAAAAGCCTCAAGTAGTCGACGTTTGGCATCGTAATCGCCTCGCGGAATTTTTAATTTGACCGACAAACGATTTCGGTTTTAATGAGAGCGCAGTGGCGCATTTAGGCTATACTGACTCAATGGAACCTTTAATAGGTCATATTCACTTAAGTCAAAGTGAACATTTCCTAATTATAGTTGCACGAAAAGTGTGTGACTAAAAGAATGAGCCGCTTTTGAATCTATTTTAAATGCTTATATTAAAACTTTGTAATAAAATGTAAGGAATAAAAACGATGAACGTCCGATTTACGATTAAAAATTCAAGTACAAATATCAGTCAGCTTACATTGTTTTTTCTCTTTTCTCACTGAAATTGACATGTACAATTATTTGATCGTTTACTTGACACCCTTGAATACAACTAAAAGACACAAAGTACTTGGTACTTAACGGAAAACATAACGAACATAAAATTTGCTCACTGTTCAGAATTTTATATTTGATATAAATTGATTGATATATTCCACTTTTCATCGCCTATTGAAAAAAATCAGCTTTGATCACTGGCACAAAATAAATTCATAAACAATTTTGCGATGTCGACATTATTCAATTCGGCATTTAAATAATTTAATTGTCGAACGCAAACGTGCAGAATTCGACGGGCACATTCGATGCCATACAAAATTGATCTGCTCACTCCCGGGATCGACGTTTAACCGGGAAAAACTGCGGCTTCCCGCGAGATACAGTTAATTATTTACTGTGCTACACGATCTTATGTGCTACTAGAAATGGCATATACCTAACCGGTGATTCAATTACTTCTGATGCAACCTATGAAACGGGAGAATTTAAGAGATTTACCTTAAAATTGCTTCTTTACTTGTTTTATTTAATTATTGCTTAATAAAAATGTATTAAATATAAACAGCTAACCCTTATTTTATTATTTTCACACTCATTAGCACACGAGTTATATTGATATCGTTTTTACCATTACTTCAAAGATGGCGCTGTGAAGAAATGTAAGGTTTTTACATTGCGATAGTACCATTTTTTTATGAACACAAAACTTTCACAGAACATAGAATTGCAGATTGTTAATCTGATACCAATACCGTCGCATTGTGCCTGTCTTATTTAAATTTGCTTTGTTGCCTAGTGGTTTGTGTGGCTCCACCACTATTCTGGTCGTAGGTTTAAGACATATCCACGTCCAATGCGTTCAGTTCTCACGAGCAAAAGGCAGAGATATTTTTTTAGGAACAAGGAAAAGGATTCATTGTACAAGATTTGTAAGTCATCAGCTGTGCCCTTTCCAGTTTCAGTAGATCTAGTGTACAATAAAATACATGTTTCAAAAATATGTTGTTTCACAAAGTCGTAAAGTTGCGGTCCGCAGAAGGTAATTCGAAAAATGATCCTTTTAGCATAGTGGCTCCTCCCTGATTTTTATCAAACGATACATTTAAAAAAAAATCGTTTCAAATGACAAGTATTTCTATAAGTCTGTAGCAACAACTTTTGTTTGTAAACGGACAAAAATTATCGAATCATAGTAAACAAATCATAATGAATATACTTAGTATGGATCGTAATTTTCATTATTGAATCAATTAATTTAAGCGGGAAGGACAGTGTGTTTAAATGTTTTTTATTCGTAGCAATAATTTAAACGGCTCGTGTGCAAATATTATCAGAGCGACGATTCACGGCGGTGTTGGAACGTTCATCACTTGGTGCTTTTATTGGCGTTAGAAAAAAAATCGGCCAATCGCCGCGCGCCGGCCATTGTCCCGTTCAAATAATCGTAAATTCCGAACGGACAAAATATAATAAATTGCCGATGAGATCTGTGCGAACACTTCAACATATTTAACCCTACATTCCCAGAATTAATACCAATACACTTAACCCAAGGAAACAGAGGTCAAAGTTGAATGTTTTTGTGTTGACAAGCGACGCAGCCACTCTTCGGTCTATATTTGCGTTCGGTACCCTTTGTTGTAGGCTTTTTTCGGTTGTTTCCGCGTAAAGGCTGATAGAACACGTTTTTCAAATCATTAAACCGTTTCAGCCGCGCCCGCGCTCGCCGCGCCGCGCCGCGGTCGGAGAGGTTTCGAAAAAAAGGAATCGAGAAAAAACTGTGCCTACCACAACCGACCCCGGGGTAATCGGTGTTTCACCGCGATAATGTTTGCGTCGATGTGGTCCTGTTGGTACTTTAATAATTATTTATGATCGTATGACTAACAAAGATCGTTTAACTGCACGTGTCGATTGTATCTTTAATATTACTAAACCTGAACTCACTTTAAAATCTAAACAATATTGATTTCAGCTGTCATACACAACATCATGAAAAAATATTTAATGCTGCCAAATGCGAAGAAGCCAAAAATAAAATTATAATGGACACAATCTTGTCCTTTTGCCTTATTTATCTAATCACTGGAAATATGTCAAAATCAACAAGCACATCAACTTTATATTTTTTCTGTTTTTACAATTAACCAACTAATGTGATTTCATTTCCAATTAAGTCATAAGCAAACATCAACAGGTCTATAGTTTGTGTCTGGCCGTATGACCTACATCTGCAAGTACGAAGAGTATACGATCACAGTATACGTGGTCCGGTGACGTCACGCGTCAGCCATCGACACCCGTCAGGTGCCGCACTCGCTGCACGTATAAACACGGGGTGTCAGTGTGAGTGGAATGAGCTTTTTAGATCACATGCTTTTGATCGACGGATTATCTGTTTCATACACAGTAAAGTATTAACGACTACGCGGTTAGTTTTGGATTTTTTAGGCACCAATAACCTACTGGCTTCTGGTGCAGACTGCGAAACACTAGGTCCATAGGTCCGAAGACAACATCCGACTATTGTCATGAACCTAATGCAAGCCTTCATAGTTAGATGGTTAGAAAATTCGTGTATTTCTTTGTACAGTTATGTTTTTTTCTAGAGGTCATTACATAACATTTTTATATGTAAATGTGTAGGTACTGTATATCTATATTTATACAGGATCATAAGTGCTTGTTCTCTTTTGATCATCAAGTAACACAAAGACACTACGATAACCTGATGTAAGTACCAACTAATATGATGACATGCAGACATCAAGACCTGGAGTAATACATTACCATGCTCCAGATAGAGTCCCACCCCGTCTTGAGTCACCTACCCACACCTCCTCCTCCGTGGCCACAGAACTCGCGCACCATTAATTCTTGCCTGCCGCAACTCGCTTGCATTTTTTTCATCGTTTTTCATAACGAAAAAAGAATCGCTTTTCTATATATGCAAAGCGGGTCCCGCGTCTCCATGTCCGCTCCGCCGTAATAAAAGGATCATACGGAAGTAGGTGTGCCATCTCCGCGCGCAAACACGGGATACTGAGCCCTAGTGTACTCACTAAATCTCGCATTAAGTTTATAAAGTTGCGGCCATCGAATAAGGATTATTTTACTATCAAGCGTGAATGAACCATTCAAAATATTTGAATTGTGTACAAAAAAACTTGCACAGAGGCACATTTCACACGTGAACAAAACGTCTAATGATTTAATTATCAATTTCTTGACATTCTGTGCAACCGGACAAAACGCTATATTTTACCATTTTTACTGCAACAACGAAAGTTTGTATAAGGTAAAAAAACATAGAAGGTGTCTGCAAAATATAGATTGATTGACGTTTATTACATAACATTTACTGCGTGCATATTTTGAGATTACACGTTCGAAATAGATTTAAATTATACAAGTTTTCGGTATGCTTTTCGTCGTCTTTATATTCAATAGAATGAGGACATATCCGTTGATTGAATCGATGAATCAATTGAATTGGGACATATCCGACGATATCTCGCAATTTGGTTGACATAAACATTTTGAATTTCTATAATATATTGGGGTAATACGTTTTATCGGTCCACGGGATTTCGGTTCCATTAAACTTTTTTCGAATTTTATGTGACGGAAGATATTGTCGTTGCGGTTCGGATGTTCAGAGCGGCCTCTCTTATTGGTGTTATTGTTTTTGTGGGGAAAGTGGGGCCACAGGGATATGTTAATTAGATTTTACTTTGATCTATTGGAATTGTCGTTTTTATTTATATTTTGATAGGAAATAAAGCTCTCGATTTCGATATTATTAGAGGAAAAAAATTACACAAATTATAAATGAAAATAATGTTTCTATTAATTAAATGCCAACTGTTCATATTTCAGTTAAAATGTATATATAATAAAATGTATGCATGTCTATATGAGAGACAAGTTACCAACCGAAATGATCAGAGAAAAAAAATCGACGTTACTTTCGAAACCTTATGGCGACCAATTAGATATCGTGATATTTAACCGGCCGATGACGAATTACATAAGCCATATGATTTTACAGAAGTTTTATAGTAAATTTTGTTGTCCACTTGTTATTATTTTTTTATATTTGTGGTTCCCCTTGCACGGGTGGGCAAGAGTATTTTCTCTGGTTTCTCTTTCTTTGATTGAGATATATTTTTTATCACATTACTCTTTCATAGGCTTGATGTCAATTTGATTGTAGTAAGCAATAAGTGGCATATAATCTTTCTTAATAAGTAATGTCTTGTGTGATTCCTTTAGCTTGAGGATTGTGTCCGTTTTATAAAACGTACACATCTCTTTTAATATTAAAACAATCACGGTAACAAAAGCAACAGCAAGCAAAATAAATCATACCTAAAATAGTTTTGTGACCAAACAAATCTATTATTTATAAAAATAAAAAAAATGTGACATAACAAAGAATTAGAATCATATGTTCTTAAGATAGTTCTTGCCTGATGTCAAAGATACCTCTGTTCAAATATGCCACACACAGTAACACATTTTTTTAACATAATGTAAAATAATCATACTTTACATTATGTTTTTCAACAATGAGATAATCTTTTCCGTTTTAGATTTTGCCTTGTGGATTAGAGTAGTACAATAAAAAAGAAAAGGCCAATTATCAGTTCGCGGGACATCCATCGATCACGGCCAGATGGCAGATGTCAGGGGATTCAATAAAGAGGCTGCATCAAACGCGGCCGAGGATTGCTTCAATCAATTTTCATTTGTTGAGAAAAAATGCGGATAAGACGTGGTAGTGTTGGCCGGGGACGCCCACGCTAATATATAATAAAAAGATAGAAATATATCAATAATTATATTTATCATGCTTTTTTCTTCTTCCCTTTTTCTTTTATCGTAACCACATTCATTTACATATTACAAGCTACACCAATTAATTTTTTATGCTGCATTTTAACTGACGAGGATCCTAGCGAGTCCGCTATAATCGTTTCTCTTCCAAACCCTGTGCCTTACAAATAGAAAAGAAGCTACTCAGGCTTCTTTTAATCATCACAAGAAGCATACCAGTAACTTGTAAAATTTAAGTATGTAGTTGATCAAACAAAACAATTCAAATTGTTTACTTTTTAATTATTTGCCATAAACATAACGTTTGGAAACGGCGTGAGGCACCTCACTAGTCGCGGAAGTCGAACACGTTGAATCGCGCAAACGAAAAGAAACGCGCGCTCCGCAGCCGGCAGCCGACAGTCAGCCGCAGACAAATCTACCGCAATTAATGACTGCGCGCAAGCTTTTTATTCCCACTTCGATGCCGATACGAATAAAGGAAGGGACCCGACAAAACAACGGGTGTCGAACGAAGGAGGAATTTATCATCGAGACGGCAGCGACGGCGGGACCGCCGCTGTCCGTTTGGATAATGCCCACCGCGATTAAAAATATAAAAATAACCCCGCGGGCGGCGCACGGGGCAGGGGGGCAGGGGTGCAGGGTGGCTGTGACGGAGGACACCGCGCTGAGGACACAAAAGGATTATAAATGAGAAGGAATTTTAGATAATATTTGTACGTTGGATGTGGATTGTAATGTTGCGGCGATCGGCCGGCGGGTGCGGGCGAACTGTCCCCGGTCTCCCCTTGGATCGCCTTCCGCGCCTAATGAGTATTTGTATCAATTTGTTAGTATTGTATTTGAATATTTTTGCTCGTTCATTACGATTTTAATCCCTTGCGGTCTGGCGATGCCTGTTTTGTTTTCATGCATATTTTTTTTGGTCGGTTTTGGTGCTTTTATTAATTGTGACCCGGGGTGCGTTTGATCGCACGCGGTCATTTCCGTTGATTAAAGGCGATATTTGGTTTTTCTGCGGACATCTCGGCCATGAGTCGCTCTTTCTGGGCTTGTTTTGTCTCATATGGTAACAAATTTGAACATAAGAAAAACTAACAACAAGAAGTCTCGATGGTCATCGATTTCTATGGTGACTGAACTTGCAACTAAAAAAGTTGTTCTCGAGAATTGTCCTGACCGTGACGTGGGCCTCAGCGGTCTCAGCGGAGCCCAGTGCGGTTATTTTCTAACACAGCTTTCGGCATATACAGTAGACCATATTTCAGAACGAGCTAGTACTTGATGGAGAATCCTTACTATTATGGCGTATCGGTGGAGATACTCGCTGTTAGAAAGCGCTTATTTATATTTTTGAATTTCCTTTTTCCCGGCATGTAAAAATTAATGATGTTTCACTTTTCTAAATAAATACATAATAAATAAATATGTAAAACAAATTTGCATTCATATTAGAGCATGTTTCTCTCGAGCATATTTTAGCCCAGTGATTAAAAAAACAGTTTGTACAAAATCTGTCTTTTTGTCATAACATTGTGTAGCAATATGTTTACATTAAACATGAAATGTTCGCCATTACCAAAATTTACTTACTTAAGACACAAAATGCTGTTGAGAAGAATGTTTTTGACTTAAATAATCTTCAAGCATCTCTAACGATATTATTTGCAATCACTCTGTAGCAGATATGTGTTGCTTCTATAAGCGATGTTTGGTATGGGGTTAAATTTGAAACGCTTATGTACCTATATCAAGCATAAAATAATCCCATGTTTCATCTTTAAATTCCTATATTTCATAAAGAATTGTAACAGTGAACTGTGTTTAGATATTACAACTGCTTTTATAAATAATTTGATTTATGGGAAAGTGTTATTGAACCAAATAGTTTTTTGAAGATATTGTTCGCGATGTTTATCTTTTTCCTTTTTGTATCTTTTATGTAATATTTCTCAGAGTTTTTAGTTTTAATTTGTAATTGTCTTACTAAGCAATAATGGTTCGTTTAAATTAAATTGAAACGATATTTGTAAAACCAATTACCGGATAAGAAATTGTATAGAAAAATTTACTACCGCCTGTTTGACAAATTGACAGGATTGTTAGTTCAATAACAGTTTGACGTCTTTCAGAAACCGGGGAAAGAAAGATAAAAATTCGTACAAATGATGGCATGTAACACGCGCAGGGATCACCTCAGCCGTTAATTAATGCACGTAAATATCAACTCGATGGATAATTAAAGCGAACAGAGGAGAGTAACGAAGAAATAATGTTGAAGCATTAACAGCGGACGAGTGTAATTGTGATTTTAATTAAAACTCTTTTTGCCGTATCGTACGAATGAAAAATTACGTGTGCTCAGCGATAGCGCCATAAGGGTCAGATAAGCGAGGAAAAATAGAATATGCCTTAATTAATATATTAAATTTATTATATTTTTTTGGGTATTTTCGCAGCGCGCGCTCGCCGAATGCGAATGAGGCGCTGGCGGAAAGAAAAACACCGCAACGCGACAATGTCCTGTTTTCAATTCATTATCTCGAAAACAAAAATTTCATTAACGCTCAGATTTCCTTTTTTAAAATCTAATTATGCATATTTAAATTTAAACAAAATAATAAGAGGTGCGCGCCGGCGAGGAAAAAAGCGGCTTTATCGTTTCATATTTTATTAACCGAATTTATAATTCCGATCCGAGGGCTAGGGGGTGGGGCGGCGACCGAAATATTTATGAACGAGCACCAGAAAAATCCACAATAATATTTCAGGGTGGACGTCCGATGGTCTTTACTTACCCTCTCTGATCTATTTAAAAAAGAGGCCCGGAAGGACAAAGGGCTACCGCTCGTAAAAAAACTGGACACGTATAGAGTCCGTCCCCCGCCCCGCGCCTCGCCGCCCGCGGCCATTGTCTGATTCTTATTTTTTACCGAATCGGAACCTTTTCCCGTTTTTTATCGGTTTTTGTTCCGGAGACAGTCGCCCGCCCTGCCGCCGCGCGCTAATGTGCGCCCGCCTGTGATTTTATTTGTACGCCTAGGTGGGAAAAACTGACCCTTTCCTTTGGTATGTAAAAATTGCGTGATTTACGGGGCCAAGTGAACACGACCCGCTTTCCTTGGATCCGCTCCTTTTTACGTATGCGACTAATTTTTATCTCGCGTCGACCCTCACACGTTCGTTTCTTTTGTTAATTTAAAAGATTACTCAGTATTATCATACGAATTATTCTACTGTAGCTAACTTCGCTTTCTATGAGTTCATTTAATAAAAATTTAAAACTTCGAATAAGGAACAACTGTCAACATATCTTTTATTAGAGAATAAACTAAGATCCATTCCGAGTGGCTAAAAATGTAATAAATTCATTCAAAAACGTTTAATGTAATAAATTGCTTTAAAACAAAACACCATTGTATGCAACGCATACAATTATTTCACATACAAATGCATTAGTCAAAAACATAATGAAAATCCATCTATAAGATCTGCCACTACAATAGGATTATTAATATTCTAATATAAAAATACAGTATAGTAGTCAAATATTGTATAGTAATCAAAATACTGTATAATAGCCAGCGTTATATCTTTATAATCATGGTTATAGTTACCACGATAACTTGCTGTTAAAATGTAACTAGTACTTAGTGTTTAAAATTTCCAGAAGTTTCTCCCTGGACGAGAGGTTCCTGTTCTCCCAGGGCGAGATCCGACGAGTACAGTGGCATCCCAGCTCGCTGTCGCACCTCCTGGTCCTTATGTCGGACAACACTATCAGGTAAGACTATAAATATAAATTTTCTCCAAATAAAACAGGGTTACTATTTTTATTATTATATCTATATTAAGTTTTAACGCTAACAGATATGTCTAAATTCTTTCAGGTATAATAGAGCCGCAATAAGTCAACGCTTAACCATAAGACAACTTATGTTAAGGCTTAATTTTACGGCTCGTCAACTTGAATTTCAGACTGTACAACATAGCGTTAAAGTCTGGTCCGAAGCTAGTGAAGTCCATCCCGATCGGACTGAAGCCATCCAGCCAGTTGGCCGGGAGGACGATCCTGGACAGCCTGGGTGACACCGCTGTGGACTTCACTCCACTGCCCAACACGGATTCTCTGCTCATCTTACGAGGAGATGGAGAAGTCTACATGTTACAGTGCACGCTGGATAGTAAAAAGTACGGTTTTTTTATTTTGATTTTATACTCCTTAAGACCCATTAGATAAAAGTACGGGACATAAATTTCTGATGTAACGAAATACGCGCGCACATCGAAACAAAAATTTCACAGAATGCTGCTGCTGTTTATTATTAATTCTGCATTCTGCAGCAGCGACTGTGAGTTAAATGACTGGACATCGACTATTTTCTGTCCCAAGAGGCCCAAACTACCAACGTAGTAGTGGAGTAGAGACCGATTTGCGTGTATAGAGGTTGCGCTTTTGTTGGCCTTTATACTGGATAGAAGAAAGATATAGTAAAAAAAAGGGGAGTGGGGAAAAGGAAGGGATGGGATAGGGCTTGCGGCACCTCATTAGGTAGTTGATAAATAACTATGCAATGTATATTGACTAATTAATTTCTGTAGTCCGCTGCAGCCGAGGCTGTGGGGTCCGCTGGCCATGTACCCACCTGCGGACGACAACTACGGCTCCGAGTCGTGCTCCATCTGCGTGCTGGGCGCCGGCGACGCTCTGCTGGTGGTCATCGCTACCTGCTCCGCCGCACTGTACCACTGCCTCCTGCTGCCCGCCGTGAGTCACTGCTCCTTGTTGTGTTTGACGCTCCAAGCGTGTTCTATCAAAAATGCTAACAATCTTTAAAATGTCCCGATTCAGCCGTCTGAAGAAGGTGACGACCGATCATCATATGCGCTGTACGTGGTGGAGTCTGTAGAGTTGAACCTCAATCTCACTTCCAATGACGCCGAATTCTCGCCGTCCTATCCGGTGCATCTGTACCCGGTATGTGTTGATCATTTATTTATCGAAACTGTATTCGATTCTAGTCACGATTTATTGGACGCAAAATGGACAATACTGGAAGAAAATAAATACTTAAGCCAATAGATTTTAGTATCATCATGTCCATGCTATCGTTCGTAGGTGTGTCATCGAGATTTAAAAAAAATTTAAAAAAAGATTCAGAACAGTACGTACCACGTGGTTTTGAATTCATAACCTTTATTTAAGTTGTTAATCTAGTTACACAAGTTGTTAATCTCATATCGTTCAAATTGGAGTCGTATTTTAGATAAAGAACCTTCAACTCGTTGACGTCACCTTAATATTCCAGTGCACCAACAACACATACGCGTGCGCACACTCGGCGGGCGTGCACGCCGTGTCGCTGCCCATGCTGGACAAACTCAAAGACTACGCTATGGCTGACGAAGGTAACTGATAACTGATAACAAAGCGTTGTTATGCCTTATATGTTTTATTGGAGCGAGAATATATCTCGGAATTTCATAAGACATTGTTGCATTGAGGTGTTAGATAAGGAAAAATGAAAAGATATAAGTAATGAAAAGCCGTGAAAAGGCTAGGCTCTAATCGAAATTCGTCAATCTTCTATCATTACTTTGCTGGCGTGTAGCTATGAGTATAATATTTAAGAAGCTTTTGCTTCGCAGAAGAGGAGCATAAGAACCAAAGTCCGAATGTCACAGAGAAATCCTTATAAAGATCATTTTAAAAAAGATAGGGATCCTGACAGTACTAAGCCTTGACAATTCTCCTCGTAGTAATTAATTGCTTAGCTAAATATATACATCAATTTGAGACGTAGTTAGAGAGAGGATAGAGGTAGCACGAGAAAAAAAATCTTAAGTATAACTTACAACTTACTTAACTTAAATTTTACTAAACGTAATCTTAATTATCAAGTTGTCTTAATATTTAATATTTTATTTAATATTACTACATGATATTATTCTATATTAAAAATTATTGATAAAAAGATTCAAGTAGGTTCTGGAAGAAATGATATCTTTTGGAGAAAAAAATTATACACGCTTGGTGGCTATTTTAATTACAATAAGGTATTTCAATAAAATTTAAATTAAAACCAATGACTTCGGCCAATTGGTACTTTATTTGAAATTCTTCGGGCAATGTCGATTGATTTGATTGTCCTGTGAGATTGTGTTCCTTCTGATGCAATCTTGCAGTGAGACGGCGAGCATTGCCCTCTGCATTGCCCTTTGGCGACCTTGGCCCGTCTAATGGAGCCCGCAGTGAAGGTCCAAGTCTTTATACCAACCATAGAATATCGAAGACATATCAGGAAGGTTTGAATTTGTACTACTATTTCGACATATTGCTTCGTAGCGAACGCTGAGAGCGCGCTGTCTGCGATCTGCTCGCACCGCAGCAGCGCGCAGCACACGGTGAGCTGGCGGCGCGCGGGGTGCGGCGCGGCGGCCGTGCGGGGCGCCTGCCCGCTGCTGCTGCTGCTCGCTGCCGACGGCACGCTACTCACCAGGTCGGCACACACGCCACAATGACCACATATTGATATTTTTTTATTCCTAAAAATAAATACCTAATCAACCTAAAAGAACTGAAAATTGTAATAAAAATAAATGTAAACATTTTGATGTCTGTTTATCTCAGGAGCCTGGAGCCGTACGATCTGGAGGAGCGGCTGTACAAGGAGATCCAGCTGCGGAACCCCAACCTCGAGCAGGACGACCTCAACGTACTGCTCAAAGAGGTCACTGCCAGCTTTACCAATGCCTAGGATTAATATATTGCATGGATACGTAAATGTATGAATGTAGACGCGAGGGACGCGAGTGTGCCACGACGTGCCGAAAAGGGCGTGAGTGTTTTGGTCATATAGTTGCAGTAGGCTGCCTTCATTTTGTACACTAGTATCTAAAAAATTATGAAAATTCTCTGTGCACATATATTAATAAAATATATTTAAAACATAACCAATATCCGTCTGTGTGTCTGCAGAAGCAAAAGCTATCGTTCGTGACGATCGTGCAGGAGATCCTGGCGCGCGAGGCGTCGCAGCCCATCCTGCATCTCGACAGGGGCGAGGAGCCCAGCCCCAAGGAGTGCTTGGAGGTAGCTATTATTTGTTTAAATTTGATTTAAATCGTCGAGGCAAAATAAAAAAATCTACCAAATCACCACGCATTAAACAGAACTAATTGCTGATAATAATATAATGTTATTAATAATAAAAAAATTATTTAAACATATATAGTTTATTTTTAAGTAATTTATAGCCACGACACGTCTCATTACAAATCCTTTTAAACCCAAACGGGGCTTGTTTCAAATCTACCAATATGTCAATTTTCGGTTTATCTACTGAACCCAAAATTCAGTCAAAAAATTTCATATTAAAAGTAAAATGTATTTTAAATTGAAAGAGTCACTTGCGAATATCGCCTTTCCAACAAAACAAACATTTTCGGTTCGTACATGGCGATGTTGAGAAGTAAGAAATACAAGTGAACTGTTAATAGGGATTATATTTTAAATACCTAAATGTAAAATAACATTGATAGATAATTTGATAGAAATAAAAATATGCGAAAAAAACTTTAAGGTGGTCCAAATTAAAAGCACAAAGATTTTGAAATGGTAACGCGGAAAACGCTTTCGAATTCGCGCCGCTTGACTGTGGAACTTTACTTTGGTATGTAACCGTCTTTGTTATATGGATTAATTCAAATTTTTCTTTGGTACTTTCAGCTGCTGACCCAGGCGACGATACTGTTCCGAAAGGAGTACTTGAGCCGGCAGCAGCGGGCGAGCAGCGCGCTCGCGCGCAAGACCGTCGCGCTGTCCTCCCTCGCCGGCAACTTCGTCTCCTGGCGGAAGAACATATCGGTAACCGGTCGATCCGCGCGTTCTTCCACGCACACTTGGACGTATCTCGGCTACGCACCGACGACAGCCGAGTGTCAAGAGAACGACCTCACAGAAGACAGGCATAGTGTAGTAGAAGTATTCTACGTTCCATGTTGCATGCCATCTTGGAATGCTCAGCAATTGATCGTATAAGAATAGATTGTGAGATAGAACTAAATGAAAAAATAAGTATAGAAAATTTAGAAAACTTATTTAGTAACAAGAAAAACAACGATAAAATTTATAAAATTTTGTTAATATATAGCAACAGAAATAATAGACAGAAATAAAGTAATGCCTTCCGATACTAGTCAATTATAATAACTGTGATAAATTACTTGTATTTTAATTAGGTATGTTATTGCATTTTATCGTTTTATTACAAATTTTATTACATAATTTGTCCTATTGCAGTAGACTTAAGTTTTAAAATATTTATTGTTTTATCGTACTTTTAATTTATTATTGTATTGAAGCTCTATTGCACTAGGTTAAGTTATATATAAGTAGTATAAATGTATAAGTAAGTAGGCTAGTTGGAAATGTAATTCTGATTTTAATAAAAAAATAAAGTCTTTGACATACCACGCCAGGGTGAGCAGGAGCAAGGCGGCAAAAAGGTCGCCCCCCCCCCCCCAAATAGTATTCTGCGTTTCGTCTGATGAATGACAGACCGGAGGCTTAATCCTATTTCCTTGCAATCTGTTCTTTCTTAACATTTTTCTTATTTATCTTCCTCGATACAATACAATCTCGCAGCATCTGCAACTATGCTATTGGATGTCTGTAGCTAATGGTGGTTACTTATCACGCTAACCGCCCATTTGCTGCCTTCTTTCATTAAAATTTTTGTTTAACATTCATCCCTAAACTCCCTGACAAATTACATTCAATCTACTAAAAATCACTAAGTAGCAATACATTCCAACTTTGCTCAGTTACATAGACAAATAAAAGAATTGATATAGCTACAGCTACTCACTAATCGAGTCATCTTTGAGTTAATCTGAAACAATCAAATCTTTGAATTACATAGAAATTAAAGCAAATTGATTGTTAGTTGGTATAAATTACTGTACGTTCTCTTCCAGGTTGAGATGGAACTTATCAAGGAAAGAGCGAGGCTGCTCAAACAAAAATGCAATACGGCTGAACAACAACAGGAGAACTTAAAGTACAGGTTAGAAAATAAGTCCTTTACTCAGTTGCATGTAATGCTCGAACTCGAAGTAAGTTTTAATTGTAGTGTGCTTTTATTTATTGCGATATTAATGTTTACGTATTGCGTTAATAACAATAAACCAGCGAATCTAGTTTACTTTTATTTATTTATACAAGTACACAAAACAGATAATTATACAACCTTCACAAAAGCAATGTAAAACACAAGTTTGATAATTTATCCAATGACAGGGTACAACATTATTAGAAAACAAACATGATATAAGTATAAAGTAAAATTAACATTACGTTTGGGTCTGTGCGTCTGGGGGGTGAAGAAATTTGCTTTTTGAATTTACTTCAAAGTCCACGTAAATATGTTTGTGCGTGATCGCAGATGTTCCGCCGTGATCCGCGGCGTGCGCGCGGGCAGCGTGCCCAGCGGCGCCGAGCGCGAGCTGCTGCGCGAGCTGGAGCGCTACCGGCGCTGCGGCGCCGCGCTGCACGCTCAGATACTCTTGCTCAAGAAGCACGCGCAGCACAAGGCAGACGAGGTACCGCACTCAGTACAAACGCTCTCGTTGCACCCATCGCACCCGCTACATCCATCGTACTCATTGCGTCATGATACTCGTTACACCCATCGTACTCAATCGTTACACCTGCCAATCTTATTACATCCATCGTGCTCATTGCAACTATCGTATTCATTATATCCATTATACTGATTACGCCCATCGCTCTCATTGCGTCCATCGTTCTCATTATGTTTATCGCTCTCATTATATCTGTGGTCGTAAATCGCCATCTATCGGCAACATTTGGCAAATATTGATATTTATGTTTTACTTTCTCATTTAGGTGAATATATTAGTACAGAAATATCTGCAATATTTGGCATCTATCGCCATCGCCATCTATCGGAAATATTTGGCATATATTGAAATTTACGTTTTACTTTCTCGTTAAGGTGAATATATTAGAACAGAAATATCTGAAATGTATTAGATTTCAATTAGAATAGTTATTTGTAAACATAAAAATCATCATTTATTAAGGTCTGATATTAAATAGACACTGGTTTGACTGTTTGATATTTTGAAGACGTTTGATATTTCATTTATTATTAAAACACTTGATTTAGTGTGTAAACATTCAAATTAAAATGTATTAGAATTTTATCATTATTCTGTATCAAATTTTATTATTTCATGCATTGAGTCTTGCTTAATTTCATTCAAATCTTGCTTGCAGCGCCATCTTTTTGACGGACTATGTAAAACTAATGTATGTTCAAATTAAATGAACAAACATTTTTACATTATAAATTTTTGGTACCTTATATTAAATGTTTGTTTTAAAAGGAAGTCGTATTTGTTATATCCATTTTTCCTAATGTAAGGAAATTATAAAAGCGGTTGATTTACGTAAGGACCTCTCTGTTCCATACTAGTAATTGTACAAAAATAAACTACGAATTACTTAGTGTGATTTTTCATTATAATCGAAAACCTTGTCCGTGAAAACCCTGGCGTATCGCCGACATGCCCAACAATCTTGTCACATCTATGGTAGCCTTACACCAATCACCTTGGCCGTTTTGATTTTTTTTTTGTAAAAGTACACTGTTTGTTGTAAAACGAGTTGTCTTGTGTTCCAGCTGAGGAAGTGGCACGAGGAGTACAAGAAGAAGGAGACGGCGCTCGGCAAGACGCACAGCGACACCATCTCCTCCATACTGCAGCAGCAGTCAGTCTTCTCTTCTCTTATTCTTTTATATTTTAACATTGTCCCAAGAAATGCAAAACTTAAGTAGCAAAGGATCTGACACGTTGCTTATAACAGGTTGGCAACTAATAAACCCGCCATCTCACAGTACAAGATTATTTTATTTTATAGAGAACTAAATACAATTATTTC